>VXBQ01016668.1:106041-119110 GCA_013400175.1 Phainopepla nitens | reverse complement strand
GTAGGAAAACCGAGGAGTTTATTCCCCGCGGCCGCTTCTCCGGTTTCCGCGGCTGAGGAGCAGCAGCGGGTCCCCGGGCTTTAAACCCTGGAGATGTTCCGGATAATCCCCGGGGCGGGGGCGGCTCCGGTAGCCCCGGGTGGGCGCTGGAAGCTCTTCCCGCAGGGGCGAGCGGGCTCTGCCCGGTGCTGGGGCTCCGCCTTCCACCTGCTCGGCTTTTGGAGGAGCTCAGGCAAGCCCCGCCGTGTTCTCCCCGCAGGACTCCGCAGCCTCTGGGTGAGCCCTCGTGCTCGAGGCTCGGTTTGGTCGCCAGTGGCCAGCAGCTGGTCCTGGCCGTTCCGGCGTTTGGAATACTTGAACCATTTGTAGCCCGTTTGCACTTAATTCAGCATGGTAGAACCAAACCCTGAGAGTGAAGGAAAGAGTGGGAGGATCCTGGAAAAGCCAAGTGTGTGCTCCAGTAGTTTTTTTCTACAGAATTGCCTTTTTAATTCTGCAGGGCAGATGCTCCTTCTAAACCTCACACTTATCACCTGGAGCTGCCCAGGTTGGCCAGATCCTGCTCCCTCTGTGGCTCTGAGAGCTTCCTGCCAGCACCCTCCTGCCTGGGGACTGGCACCAGTGGGATGTGGAGGAGGCAGTTCCTGTCCTGGGTCTGAAAAGCCCTGGAAGGATGAGCTTGCCCATCAGTTGTGTAATGCCCATGTCCTGCCTGGCCATGCCTGGGCTTGGTGTGGAGCTGTGCTGGTGCCTCGAGGGAGCAGAGTGGAGGCTGAGAAATGGGGTTTGGCCTCTCAGCAGTGTTTAGGTTTGGCTTTATGGAGCAGAGTGGGTAGCAGGTCACCCTGTGGAGCATGGCTCGGTGTGTGCCTGGACTCTGTGCCCTCGGGGGGAGGGACCCTGACTTTGACCCGGCTGTGCAAAGCTTAAGGGCAGATTTTATAGCTATTTTAAATGGCAAAAAGTGTTAGGTCCTCACCTATCCCCTTCCCAAACCGAGAAACAAAGGTGAGGCCAGGCAGGAACACGTACCCTGTGGGACAGTGAGGCTCTGGCTGGGCTCAGCCACGTCCCACTGCTGCTGATACCCTGGGGACTCCTCCCTCTGCGGGGGGAGAGGTTGTTTTTAGTTGGAAGGTGACTCTGGGGAATGTTATCTGGTCTCTGCCTTCCCTGCTGTCCCGCTGGCTCAGATACGACGCCGTGCCCGGGGAAGCATCCGGCTCAGCTCCGTGTCTGGGCTGTGGGGGCTCAGCTCCGTGTCTGGGCTGTGGGAGCTCAGCCCCGCTGGCAGCGCCTGGAAACCTCTGGAAAATGTGGCAGCAGCCCTGATCGATCCCAGTGGGTTGGTGCTGGCCGTGCTCCTGTGCCCTGGGCTCCAAAGGCGCCTTCCCCAGCCCGGAGAGCCCACGGCTGGGATTTCCTGCTCTCAGCTTTCTGGTGGGGACAGGGAGGGCGTTAATCCCATGGGAATGTGAAAGGTGCTCGCTGCTGCTGCTGCTTGCTGGAGCCCTTTAACCTGTTTGAACTGCACGAGGTACCCTCTAACTCAGAGCAAATAACCTTGCACAGCTTATTTTGTCAGCGTACAGTAATCACCTTGTAGCTGTAAAACCCTTGATCTTTACCAGCTCCTGCTTTAATTCGGGCCACACTTGGAGCAGGCAGGCTCCTACAAGTGCTGTGGGCAGTTCCAGGGCTTGTCAGGCTTGGGAGTGTTTGATCACAGGCTTGTGGTGTGGAAAAACCCCTTCTGGCACGCAGGTCAGTGGTTCTGGGGGCGGAACCCAGCTGATAGCCCCATCCCATAACATCTCTGGGTACCCCTGAACCTCCTGCTTGGTTAAAATTAGTGTGTGCCTTCTCCTAAGAGTGCCTTGGTCCCCCCACCATGGGGGATCCTTTCTCTTTCAGCCGTGCTAATTCTTCAAGACTTTCAAAGTTTTAGCAGGAAAAGCTAATTTTCCCTTTGAAAAATGTGGAATTAATTTCTTTAGGAGTCAAGCTTAGCTTACAGGCTAACTTGTGTTTTCCTTGAGTTTGAGCAAACTTGGGTTTGTGGCGTTGATTCGTTCCTACTCTCACAAAAAGCAGCCTTAGGATTTCTCATTAAAACACCTTCAGGCTTTCAAAACCCCTCAAAAAACTTTTCCTAAGCCCGCTTCGTCTGTGCCTGTACATCATGGTGCATCCATGGAGGGTTGTGTATAATCACAAAGTGCATTTAACTGAGCAAATTAATTCCTGGAAGGTTCTTGGGGTGCGAGCTGCCTGTTAGAACAGGAAGGATGTGTCTCAAGCTCAACTCCTTGTGAAACCTGGCTGGGGGTGAGTCACGTAGTGACCTCGACCTATGCCTGATGGCTTTTCCCTAAGTGGAACTACTGAGCCTCCCTTCCTGCCTGCCCTGGAAGGGCTCCTGGGGCTGTGGCCACTGCCCCGTGCCTGCCCTGGAGCCCAAGGGCGTTTGGCAGCTCTGCTTCCTGCAGCAGGGACCGACCTTTGGACTGGCTGATTCCAGCTCTGAACCCTCCGGCCTCTGGCTGCAAGAGCAGAGTGAAAAATACCCAAATTCCAGCCTGCAGCTGCTGCCCGTGCCTCTGGTCTGTTCAGCTCTGCAGGCTGGTGTTGCCTGAGATGAAAAGTCAGATTGCACTGTTTGTATGACAACAAATTCACACGTTTCTTCGCCTGGCTCGTGACATCTTGCGGACTGCAAGGCTTTCCTCCTCCCCTAGAAAAAGTTCTTCCCGTGGGGTTGTGCTCAGGAGTTCCTGCTGGGCATCCTGGGGGGCTGAGGGCTGCAGCAAGGGTGTGGGCAGGCGAGGGGCTGGTACTTGTGGCCGTGCCACGGCACAGTGAGGGGGGCCTGGGCCCCGGCCAGCTCCGAGTTACGGTCAGGCAGCCCCAGGCGGTGCAGCGAGGGGGAACAGACGCGTTCCTCCTGGGGCCACGGGCACTGTGAAGACCTCTTCCCATTGCAGTTGTCTTAAACTGGCTGGGAGGGGGCTCAGGCAGGGTCCTGCTGCCTCACTGTCCCCAGCCTTCCGTGGTGACCTGTGCAGCGCCTTGGCAGTGCACAGGCTGGGGAATGTGGAGGCTGCTTAAGCCCTTGAAACACAAATGTAGTGTTTTCATCCTGATCTGCAAGCTAGGGGCCAGGCAGGGGGCTTGGGCTGTCCCTCAGAGCAGGTGGGCGATGCCAGGGGTGTCCAGTTTGGATAGTGGCACTCAGAGTGCTGGTTTATCTGCGCTGGTTTTGCAGCGGAGCCGCAGGAGATACAAAGTGCAAGCGAGCAGCCCTGTCAGAGCCAGGCAGAGTTCAGAGTGTGGAGGGGAGGGAGGGAAGAGTGCTCTGATCTGGAGACTGTGTGCTGCCTCTTCTCCTTCGCCGAGGGTTATTTTTGCTTGTGGAAGGTGAATTCTTGCTTTGCACTAACACTTTGCACTAATACCTCTTCAACTCATAGCTGGTTTTATAAAGTCACCGCTGTCTCAAAAGAGACTGACTCAGGACAGCGTGGAGTTGTACTGCGAGGCGATTGGCAATCCCATCCCTGAGATCCAGTGGTGGTTTGAGGGCAACGACCCCAATGAGACCTATGCTCAGCTCTGGGATGGCGCACGGCAGGACCGTGTCAAAATCAACGCCACCTACAACCTGCACTCTACCAGCACCATCTCCATCGCCAACCTCACGGGCGACGACTCGGGCATGTATGAGTGCCGGGCTAGCAACGACCCCGACCGCAACCACTTGTCGAAGAGCCCCAAAGTCAAGTGGATCCGTTCCCAGGCGAACGTTTTTGTCATCGAACGTGAGTGGCCGCACCGAGGCCTTGGCACTTGCTCCGACACCGGTGTCTTGAGTCTCCTGCCATGCTCACCCCCGCACCTGTGTCCTGTGGCTCCCGAAAGCTCCCCCCACCCTCCCACCCCAGCTGTAGAACTGAGAGACTCCCACCCTCTGTCGATCTCCCCACCACCTGTGACTTGACCCGGAATGGCCCTGCTCAAAAAGGGTTGTGGCTTCCCAAACAATTCGCCCTCCGGCAGTCCCGCGCCTTTTCCGGAGCCAAAGAACCTGGAACCTGCCGCTTATTCCCGAGCGCCTCCGAGCCCTGGTGCTGGCTGCAGAATTGAGCCTTCATTCTGTGGTCGACTCTGCCCTAACCACCACTGACCAGCGGCCCTTCCCTGCGGCTCGTACAGCTCCCGCTCCTTCCAGCAGCCCTGCTTTGAGCTCGCTTCCGTGCTGGTGACCCAGACTCTTGGGGGAAACAAATCTTGCTTTGAGGTCTGAGATGCAACCGTTTTTGAAATGGCCGTGTCTGTGTGACACCTGAGTGTGATGTCGTTGCTTGTCCTGTGGACGTGGCCGGGTTCCCTCTCGCGGAGCGGGCAGGCGAACGCCGCGGCGCCCAGGCGGTGATAGAAACCTGGGAGGGAGATGAAAGCCCTGCTAAGGTCTCCCCATGAATTCTGGAGTTAGGAGAGCTGCCTTTTCAGCAGAAGTGTGCTGTGGAGTACAGAACTCCAGCAGAACCCTTCTTCTGGTGGAATTTGGATAGGAGGAAAAGCAAAATGCCTGTCAGCCCTGGCAAAAACGGGTCCTTCCGAGGGATGGAGATGGGGTGGAAGGGTGGGGACTGCAGTGGGGCTGGGGCTGTGCAGTGGTGCTGCTGATGGCAGCTGCCTTCTCGGACAGCCTCCTACAAGTAGAAATGCCTGAGTCATCTTAGGTTGCATAATTTACTGCTGCCTGGCACACGGAGGCCCAGGACCTCTCAGAGTCATGGCCCCGTGTTCTCCCTGGAGTCATTCTGACTAAACCCTTTGGGCTGCCTCAGGTGATGCACGTATTGCTGCCACATGATCTTGTCTGCTCCTCCTCACCACAGAGGGTCCTGGCTGCCCTCTGTGCTACCTGGAGGTGCCTGAAGCTGCTCAGGTGCTGGGAGGTGTTGACACACGAGCTGTGTGGCAGCTCACAGCAGCAGAGAGCCGTGCTCTGCCCTTCAGAGTGACCTTTTCCATTGCTTATTGAGCACTGGGCTCTGCTGGGGCTGCACCCGTGGTAGGGACAGCGGAGATTCGAGTGATGCAGGACCCAGCAGCGATCCTGCTCGTGGGGGAAACAGCTGCAGGGCCAGCGTGGCCATCCAGGTCCACTCAGGCCTGGTCACCTGGCATTGGGGACTCTCTGGTGCTGGCACGGCCAAGTCTGGTAGGGAACTGTGTGAAGGTAAGTGGAAGCTGAGAATAGAGACAAGGAGCTGTGGGGTTTGCGTTGCAGGTTCTTGGGCACCACGTCAGCTCTACCATACCCCGGGTTAACTTGAATCCAATTCTTTATAATGCAGGTCCAGAAATTCATGTTCAGCTCACTGAGAGTTCTGACAAGCTGATCCTCAGCTGTAACATGTCTTCACCACACCCCACCATCACGGGCCACAAGTGGATTCACAGGGACAAGGTCCTGGAGGAGGACGAGAACTCGAGTGCTTTCACCAGCTACATGTGAGTGTCAGGGCAAGGTCAGAAGCTGAGCACGGGCAGGTTTTTCTCTCAGAGAGCAGCAGTTGTTTGCTGTCAGCTGCAGCCAGGGCTGAGTTCTTGCAGCCCTGCTCATGAGGTGGGGCTTTGGGACTGTGGAGGGTAAGATGAGTTTGACAGAGTTTTGGTAAGCCTCAGTGCTCTGGTTTATGGGGAGGAGGGGAGCAAAAAGGAGGGAGGGGCAGTTTTATGCCACAAATATCCTCTTAGAAAGAGATTTCCTGATTTTAAGCAGATGTTCAACTGGACTGTGGTTATTCAGTGTTCCAGAGCTGTTCCCCCAGAGCTTTTGAAGAACCCCTGATCTGGGCAGGCCACCAGCTCCCCGCTCCCTGTGTGTGGAGTGGGCTCCAGTGCATGTTGTCCTTCCTTGGGGCTTTTTATCCCTTCCCAGAGTCAGGTTGTTCTCCCAGGAGGAGCTGGGGAGCTGTGGCGGGCCGTGGTCCGTACTGGCTGCAGGAATACCGGCCTTATTGTGGCCGTGCAGTGAGCTTTCCTTTCTGATTACAGTCAGGCCTGGCTGGCACTGACCCAGCAGCTGTGGAGGCATCATGTCCCTTTGTATGGCAGTGCCGACGTGCCTGTCTCCCCATAGCAACAGGGAGCTGAACAAGGATTAAAGTATTTATAACCCAGCCTCCCTCGCGTGACCTCAATTCCTCAGCTGAGTGGTTTTTGGAAGTGGGAAGCGCCGTGCAGGGCAGAGCTAACAAACAGCCCCTTGTCCCAGTGCAGCCATGGGACAAACTCTGTGGGCCCCTTCCCTCGAGTGGGTATTACTGAGCAGCAGAATGGGATGTTTGTTGCAGGGCTGTATAATCCACTAAATCTCATTGCAGCAGCTTTACAGGAAGGAGAATGGGAGAGTTTTTCTCTGTGTGGGGATCAATCCAGAGCAACCTGGCCTGGGCGATCTTTGCCACTGCTTTGCCCTGTGTTTCACTGAGCTGGAACAGTGATCAGAATTTGACAGGCCCGTGTCAGACGTGGTGCACAAGAAACCCTCTTCTGCCACCCTCAGTGTGTGAGGAGAGTCAAAGTTGGGTTGCTGTAGGTACGCAGTGCAGCATAAATATTCTGCTGGAAAGGGAGAAATTTGCTATGGAGGAGGCTGCTGATGCTTGTGGGTTTCTGATTCCATGAGTCTGGAGGTCAGTATCTCTGGAGAAGTTGTGCTGGATGCTCACCTGAATCCTGTTTTTTGGTAGAATCGAGGGGACGAGGGAGGAGCACTCTGGAGTCTACGAGTGCATCTACGAAGGAAACCCGCAGATCAGAGCACAAGTGAATATTTCTGGTAATTTCACCTGTTTGCTCCTGGGGTCTGAGGAGGGAGGGGCATGGGGAAGCTGTGACCTCCTGGACACTTTGCTGGGGTGTCTTTCCAGCTGGTTGAAAAGCTGCTCCTAGCCCTCATCTGGCTGCAGGGCTCTGCTCTCTGAGAGGCAGCGCCGTTATGAGGCCATTCCAGTGTGTGCAGGGTCAGGCCCTGAGATCCTGCATTAGAGCAACCTTCTGTGGGCATGTTCCCGCAGGAATAATGGATGGAGGGATAATACCTGCTGGACAGGTCTGTTTGAGCCTTTCCTGAAGCAGCTTGATGCACTTCCCTCTTTGAAAATACCAAACTAGTGAAAGGAACAGCCTGACTGAGGTTTTGGGGTAGCTGATTCTGGTGAGGTGGGCTGCAAGAAGCACAAATCTTTGTGATTTCTATAATGAGATGTCCAAATTCTTTTTTTTCCTCTTGCCTAGTTGCCCCCCAGGTGACAGCATACAAGAAGTCCGAGCATGGGAATGAGGGGGACACGGGTGTGCTGGTCTGCAAGAATCCCTCTTTCCCCGCTGTCACCACTTGGACCTGGTACAAAAGTGGTCACGGGGTAAGTGCTGTGGTTTGCTCCTTCTGCCCTGCTGCCCAGTCCTTGTGCCACCAGAATTGTTTCAGAGCCCAGTGCTCCCCAGGAGGGGATTTCTGTGGCGCTCAGTCAGCACTGCCCTGAGATCTCTCTTCTTCCTCTTCCCTCCAGCTGCTGGAGAACGCCTCTGGGCGCTACATCATCAAGTCCAGTGGCAACAAGACAGAGCTACGCATCCTGAAACTGGATATTGAGCAGGACCAGGGTGACTATTTCTGCAATGGCACCAACTCCTACGGCACCGGCGATGCCACGGTGAACCTGCGCGTCCGCAGCCGCCTGGCAGCGCTCTGGCCCTTCCTGGGCATCGTGGCAGAAGTCCTCGTTCTTGTCACCATCATCTTCATCTATGAGAAGAGGAGGAAGCCAGATGAGGTTCCTGATGGTAAGAGGCACCTGGGTTTGTGTCTGTGATTTGCAGGGTGCAGGCAGGGTGGGCTTGCAGGGAGTTCTGAGGTCCCTTTCTCAGAGGAGGGGTGGTTTGAGGCTACCGGGGGCACTTGAGAAGCCATTCTGTACCATGCCACTTCAGCCATGAAGCTGCCTGTAATTGCACAGTTTATGGCAGCCCTGCAGTGAGAGGGAGCAAGAGAGGATTCTGTGCAGGTCAGCCTGACCCTTTGTCTCACCAGTTCCTCTGCTCTTTGCTCAAGTGCTTCCCTTGAGTGTCTGCAGGGCTGGATTTGCTTTGGCAGCTCCCACTCTGAACAAGGTGATTTGTAAATAAGTACTGGAGCTTTTGTGGTGCTGCAGAACTGGGAGGGACTGTGTCAGTGGCTCTGTAAGACCAGGCTTAGCTTAACTTGTGTTCAGTTCAGGATGTTTTGGGTCATCAGATCCAAGCATCCTGGATCTCAAAAGACCCGGTACTATCTTTAATCTGTTCTGGAAGCATCAGCTCCTCCCTTTCCTTATCGGTGAGGATCTGCATTGTGTCAGCTCACAGCCTCCTTTATCTGATGCTGTTAACAATGCAGAGTGAATGCTCTGTATCCTTCCTGCCTGGGATCCTGCAGGGCTCCTGGCCCCCTGTGAGGAGCAGGCTCAGGAGAGGTGCAGCAGAGGGGCTAAAGGTCAGATCCTTCCCCTGATTGCAGGGCTTGGAATTCCACTCGAGGCAGTTTCACAAGCAGGTGTTTTGCCCTCTGACACCCCTGGCTGGAAGGCAGGTGCTGTCTAAAAGATGTTGTAGCTTCACCTCCCAGCAAAAACACTGTGTGATCTGGTTTGTGATGGCATCAGTCCAGGTCTGGGAGGTGCTGACCTGTGAGAGCTGTAGCAGATGCTTTGACAGACAGGTGAATGTGCTGAAATGTCCTGATGCTCCTTGGCAAGAGGAGCTCAAGTACCCAAGTGCTCATGGATGAGGATACAGCATCACACCCCTTTGGTAAACACACATGGCTTTACACTTCCCTGGTATAAAGTGGTCCTTTCTGCCCAAAGTCTCTGTAGCTTTGCCCCTCCCAAAAGGTGACAGTGAGGCCTGTCTGAGCCGGTTCCCCCCTGTGAACTGGATGTTCCTGTCACCAGGGATGGGGTGGGGACAGCCTGGCCTGTCTTTTGGGTGATATCCTAGCTGCTGTTACCTATCCACTCTTCCTTTCTGTGCTGCTGGGTGCCACCTCACACGGTGAGTAGAAGGTAGTTCCAGCCGTGTGTCTGCCTCCGTCCTCTCACCAGCCGTGAGCAGATCCTGGTGCCCAGGGAGCCCCAGTGCCCGCAGTGTGGGGCTCAGGGGGAGCCAGGGCTGGAGAAGAGGTGATGGGGAGCACAGGAGACAGCTGGGAGCCTCCTGTTGGGAGGTGGCAGATCTCAGGGAGCTGGTGAAAGGCCGCAGGGCTTGGCACGTGTTGGCAGAGGTTTTTCCTTAGCTGTGCTGCTCAGAACGTGGTGTGCAGTGTTTGTTTTGATGTCACAACGTGTGGGGAAGGAGAAGGGCTTCCTGCTGCTGCTGCTTAAAGCCTCATTCCTGGAACATCCTGTTTGGCTTCCCCTTCACCTGCTGTGAGTGTGCTGGGTTCTGGGAGCCGTCCCAAATCCTGGTGCTATGGGGGCGAGCACAGGGGATGGATCAGGGCAGAGGATCAGATCTCACCAGAGGAGCTCTACCCTCCTCAGTTTAAAGTAGTGGAATGGCTGCCTGGAATGCAGTTCCCACTGCTTTAAGGGGAGGCAGAGGTCACTTTGGATGTCCTCTTCCCTGACTGTTTGTTTTCTCTTTCTGTGCTGTCCTGAATGTGAAGATGACGATGGAGGCTCTGCACCACTGTGAGTACCTTGCCTGTTCCTATTTAGCCAGATTTGCACTGGTAGATCTCATCCAGCCAGAGAATCTGCTCCAAAGATAAAAGCTTTATGCAAAATAAGAGCTGGCTGGTATGGGATCATACTCAGTGGGGAGAGATGTCCCCTCATGGTTCATTTGATGTCCCCACACGTAAACCACACGTACCTGGGGTGGCACTGGTGTCTGACCCTGCCCTGGGATCTGATCTCCTGCATCCTCTGCTTGGACCTGAGTTACATTAATGGGTGAGGGGTGGTGGGGGAACTTTCTGCTCTCCCTTTCCTCATCCCCCTTCTCCCTTCCCAGGAAGAGCAATGCCACAAACCACAAGGACAAGAACGTCCGCCAGAGAAACGCGAACTAAGAGCAGGGCCAGGTGAGTGCCAGGGCAGAGCCTGGAGCAAGAGCTGCAGCCTCTGAGGCTGCCAAGGGTCTCTGAGAGAAGCCAGAGGCTCTTCTGGCCCAGCATGGGCTCCCCCAGCCCCTTCCAGCCCAGTGCAGCTGTACTGCTGCAACAGTAACTAACTGGTTTTTCTTCCGCCAGGTGATGTGTAGATGAAGAACTCGTCTGGACAATTTTGTTTTCTTTTAATTTTTTTGGTAAAATAGCACCATGGAATATTCTAGTGCGTCCTTGCGATTCAGTTGCTTCACTTTCTAACGAAACTTAAGTTGTAGAATATAAAATACACCTTTTTTTTTTTTTTTAAGAGTCGTGGGAGGGTTTTTCTACCTGTAAATGTAAACCCTTTGTTCCTGGTAGTCTAGGTCTCTGGCTGTCTCTGTCCTAGGTTATTTCATGTTGGTACAGAGTGGGGAGGGGGGTGGGAGTGCAGCTGTGTCCCACCTGCTTGTGGGGGTGAGGGAGGAGCTGCTTTGGTGGCTGTTGGGAGATGACCTGATCTGACCAGAGGGTTCAGGAAGGGTTTCTGTGTCTTTCCCGTTGTGTCACCAGGAGCAAGGCTGCACCTTTCCCTGGCAAAGGGCTCGTTCCTGGCATGTCCCTGTGGGCCAGAGTCCCAGTCAGCTCCTGCTGAGCTGTTCTTGGTTACTCTGAAACAGGCAGCCAGGAGCTGGATGCTGGATAAATGATTGCTGTAACTTATTCCATGGGTTGTTCGTGTCTCTGCAGTGGGGAGGGGCAGTGTGAGCCGGGGCTGGGGGTGGTTTTAAGGTTTTAAGAGCGTGTGCTTGTGCTTGAGCCATCGCGGTGTGTGCGTGACTTGGGGGCCTGTGAGCAGACAAGTGCTCAGGGGAGTCTAACACCTTTACTGCTGGGTAGCGTTGAACTGTTCCATCTGTTAACAATTCACAAATAAAGATGATTCCTCTCTCTTTTTTTCCACCTCTGGACTCTGGTCTCTTCCCTCCGGGCTGCCTGACCCTCTGGCTGCAGAGCACGATGTTTTGCTTTGGTGCCAGCTCTGGCTGCCCTCTAATTGCTGAGGAGATGCAGCTCGATGGGTGTAAAAGCCTTCACGGAGGGAGGGAGGGGTGTTCCCTCCTCTGCAGAGCCTGGAGGAGCCTGGGGCACACTTGCCTCTATGGACCAGTTTCCCCTTCCCTGCTCCACAGCTCCTCAGGTCTTGTGGCTGTGGGGTCAAGGATCAGCCCCAGCCTCGAGGAGCCCTCACAGGCCCTGGTGTTTGTGTGTCTCACTTCTCTGAGCAGGTTTTCTAGGTTGGTTTGGTTTTTTTCCTGCCCTCTGTGGTTGCAGAGAACAAAGGTATGAGACCTTTGTGCCCAGAGCAGGGCCCTGGGGCCAGGACAGGATCTGGTGGAGAGCCCCTTCTCTGCTGTCAGCCCTGGGCTCAGGGGGCTTCTGCCAGCATTCCTGGCCCTGGAGTGAGGCAGCAGAGTTCATGGACTCAAGAGAAGCTTCCCTGTGCTCCCAGCTGGCCTAAGGTGCCCCTGCATGCTTTGTTCTGGGCACGTGGCTGAACTATGGCCTTGCTCTGCAGCCAGATGCTTGTCCCTGCCTGGGATGGGACAAAGGTGGCAGGCCATGGCTGTGGTGGCCACCCTGTGCCCAGAGAGGTGCTGGCAGGTCTGGTGGCAGTGCTGACAGCCTGGGGATGTGGTGGCTGGGTCCCTCCTGCCAGTGCCTGTGCCTTGCTGTGCCATCCCAGCGAGGGCAGCGTGGAAATGGGTTATGCAAGGCTTTCAGAGCCCCGGCCTTGCGCCGTCCTGGTGAAAAATCAATGCATGGTTTAATTTCCTTTCTGAGGATTGTGGGTCCTGTTTGACCCCGCTCTGGGCTGCAGCACAAAGCACCACTTGGGCCTTTTGTTTGGCTGGGCAAGGACAGGGGGATGACAGCCCCGGGAGCTGGGTAGGGGATGGAGCTGACATCGTGCTGCTCTGGGCTGTGCTGCAGGTGCCCTGGTGAGCTGTGGCACAGCCCTGCCACGGCCCAGGGGCTGCCACATCCAGCCTTGGGCAGGGATGGCACAAACAGGCCCCTGGGCTGGTGCCCCTTCGTGTTCCAGAGAGCCAGAGCGGGTGCTCCGAGCTCCAGGGGGACCCTGCTCAGCCCCTGCTTCCCTCGGACGAGCCCTGAGCTGCTGTCTCGCTGCTTGGCTCCGGCATCTCCAGCCTCCCGTTCAGGTCAAGCTGAATCAGTGTCTCCATGGGCTGGGGACAGCTGAGAGGCAGCAGTGCTCTGCCCCAGGAACGGTTTGCAGAAATGGGCTGCTCTCGGAGGCAGCCGTGCCAAGCCCGGGGCGTGAAGTTGCAGAACGAGGTCGCTGCGGTCCGCAGCGCGATTTTTGGGGCGTCTCCTGCCCTGGGGCTCCGTGCAGGGCCCGCGGCTGTCGGTGCCCGGCCCGGGCACGGCGCTGGCTCGGCCGCGGGACGCGCTCCAGTGCGGTTCTGTCCCGGGGCACCAGGTGGTGCCACCGCCGCGCCCGCGCTGCCCACGCGGCTCCGTGACCCGACGGCTCCGGCAGTGTCCGGCTGCTCCGGGGTGCTCGAGGGTGTTCGGGCTGCTCGCTCCGGCGATCCCCGGCACCTCGCAGCCCGGGGGAGCCGCAGCCGGACGAGCTCGTTCCCGTGGCAGAGGGCGGGAGGTGCCGGTCCCGATGCCCCGCTCTTCCAGAGCATCAGCCCCCTTGGCGGGTGCCCGGTGTCCAGCTTCGGGTGCTGGCGCTGTCCTGGGACACCGGTCCGGGGTCTCCATCCCCGGGTACACCTCGGGGGATTCCTCCTGCCACCAGCCGGGTTCAGAGGGAGCTCAGCGCTGGAGCGGTGGGTCCTTGAGGCGGCGGTGGGACAAAGTTCCCGCACCTGGCGCGGCGGGGGAGGG
>VXBQ01016668.1:82601-96318 GCA_013400175.1 Phainopepla nitens | reverse complement strand
ACCCGGCGCCCACGGGCTCGGGGCTGACACCGGCGCCCACGGGCTCGGGGCTGACACCGCCGCCCGCCCTGCCGCAGGACTCGGCGGCGGCCCGCAAGGATTCGGCGTCCAGCACGCCCGACACGGACCCGGCCAAGTCCAGGCTGTCTTCCAACTTGTGACCTCCGCGCCAGGCACGGGGACACGCGTGGGGCGGCGGCAGGGAGTCCCACCTCACCTCGCGTCCACCCTGCGCCGCCGGTGAGGGCCACGGCCGCACCACCGGCTGCCGCCCCCGCCACCGCGCCAGCCCCGCTCCGCGGTCCCTCCTGCCACCCGCTGCAGAGCGGGGCGGCTGCTGAGGGCGGGCCTGGGGCTGCTGTGCCCTCGCCCCACCGCGGGGTCACTGGGCTGAGCCCCCGGGCGTGTCGTCTCCGACCAAAGTCTGACCCTGTCACCCGCTCCCCGCGGCGAAGCCCCGCTGCCCCCTGACCTCCCCGGCTGCCCATAGAAGCCACAGCTGCATCCTCGCCATGACCAACTCTGTGTATGATATCTATGACCTGAACACATCCCTGTGTGTGACCCGCAGGACACCTCCCCGGGGCTGTCGGCGCAGCCCCGGCGCCGCGCGTGTCCCTGCGCCCCTCTCACAGACCCAAGGCGAGGGGTGATGGTCCAGGACCGGAGGTAAGTTGGGAAGGGTCTGAGGGATGGTCGCCCCGAGGCTTGTAAGCACCCACGAACACACTGTCCCCCACTCCGGGGCTGGGGGTGAGCACGGCCCCACGTCCCCGTAGGCAGCGCTAGGAGGGAGGTGGGCGCTGGAGCCCGAGCCCTGGGGCTGGGGCAGGCACCTACCGAGCGTACCAGGTGCCTGTGCGTGTGTTGTGCGTGCGTGTGGGTGTGTGTGCAGGTGTGTGTGCAGGTGTGTGCGTGTGTGTGCACGTGTGCCTCGCTGCCTCGCACTCTGGAGCCTTCCACATTGAATGTACCGCGAGCGCGGGGCCCGTGCCAGCCCCGGCACCCTGCGGCCGAGCAGCCGGAGGGACAGGGCCCCACTCCAAGCGTCCACCTTCCCATCCAGCCCATCCTGTGCAATAAACGTCAGCAGCTGACAGAGCTACGCACGACTCTGGCTCTGCTTCTTCGCCACCGTCCCTCCCTGCCGCGCCTCCCGCTCCCCGAGCCGGCCCCGGGAGCCGGAACGCCGGGCACGGCCCCAGCTCAGGCTGCGGATTTGTCCTTTGAAGAGCTGCCTCCCTTGCCAGGAAAACCACAAGGTGAAAAGCCTCTGCCAGCAGCTTTCCCCTCGCTCCAGCAGCAGGCAGGAAGAAGCTGGGTGCAGGCTGACTGTGAGCCTGTGGTTATCGGGCACAGCCGAGAACTGGGCCAAACACAGCTCCGGCTGCAAGGTGCCAACCATCTCCAGCACCAGCCCGGTGGAGAGCAGGTCTGGGACACCACAGGCCACTGAGAAAGGGAGGCTTCTGGCTGGAAAAGCTGCAGTTGGCCCCTGTGAGAGTCCAGTTCCCGCTGTAGCTGCGCTGGCACAATTCCATGTTTCTGCTACAAAAGCATTTTCAGAATGTGACACCCCTGTGAGCAACCAAAGCCAAATCAGTCAGCAGAACAGGCTGGGAGGCAGCAATCCCCCCTCCCTGTGCCCCTGGCAAGGTGAGGCAAGAGCCCAGGCAGCTCACAGGCCTCAGGCAAAGATTTAGAGGAGGACACAGGTCCCATCTTGTATTTCAAAAAACATTTTATTTACAATATTATACACGTTGACCCCTAAGTTAAGGGTTTTCCCTGCCTGCGCCCCAGTGAGCAGCAGCAAAATCCATCCCTGGAAATGGGAGTGAAGAGTTGCAGAGGCTGAGCTATGGAGAGTGAGGACACTGCACTGAGCAGTGAGCACAGAGCAGCACCTGCCCTGTGGCCAAGAGCAGGGCTGGGGCTCCTGCTGTGGCCAGGGCAGTTGCCTGCCCCTCCAAGTCTGAGCCCTGCTGGCAGAGAGGGAAGGAGCACCCCAGGACAGGCAACAGCCAGGCAAAGGACAGTGCTCACAGCGCTGGGGTGAGGGCTGAGGGCAGCCACCCTGCCTCCTGCCACCCCTTCATCCCCAGCCCAGAGCTGCAGCCTCTGCAGGGCCCAGTGCCCTCTCCCTGTGCTGGCACAGGCAGTGACAGTGCAGAGCCCCTGTCCCCACCCTGTCTGCTGCTCCAGCAGAGTCTCAGTTGGCTCCAGCACCTCAGACTGAGGCAGGGCTCTCACTGGGCTGGAAGCTGCAACTCCTTCACCATGAGGTGTGGGACAGAAGAGCATTGCAGGCCAGTGCCCACCACAGCTGGAGGTCCAGAGGTATCTCAGGGCCCTGTGGGCTGCCCGGGCTCAGCTGAAGAAGTATGTGGAATCCATCACTTGCTTCAGGTTGAATTCACCTGAGGGGAGAGCAAAGGAGAGGTCAGAGGAGAGCAAGGTGGGATGGACAGGGGGAGAGAAGTGGCTTCAGTGTACGAAGGATCCCTGCCCCTGGACTGTGCTGCCCATGGAGTGCTGGGCCACTCCACACAGAGGTCAGGCAGAGCCAGATGGCCTGGCAGACACAGGGCTGAGGGATTAGAAGGAGTTAAACTAATTGCCTTAATCCCATTGCATGTATATCATCTAGATCCTGGCAATTACCATGTCCCTCACTCCCATCTCCCAGCAAATGCTCATGGATGGGAACAGATGGGAGCAGAACCAGAGCAGGATGGGAAGAGCTGGGTCAGCCTGGGGGAAATCCCAGGGACTCAGCCAGGATGGCAGGGAGCACTCACAAGAATGCTACAGGGGAATGTGGACATGCTGGACTGCTCTGCCCCATGGCTCTGCCCCATGGCTCGGCAGTGCAGCACAGGGGGAGAAATCTGATCTAGGAGACAGCTCTTTTTGTCTTTTGGTGGTTTTGGGGGCCACTCCACCTGATTCCCCTTGTCTCCAAAACGCTCCTGAGCTCTGCATATTCCTGTTCCATGCTCCTACCTGTCCTGGGGACATTTGACAGCTGCTCCCTCAGTCTCTTCTGCCAAGGGGCTATGGGCTCTGTGCTGGAGCTGGGTGAACTAGAAAGAAACAAATAAACACGGGTTATCAGGAACCAGGCACCCCTCCTCTGGTCCCCAGTGCAGCTCCTGACAACAGGATTCAGCTCTTCCAAAACAGACCACTCACCCCAGAATGAGAGCAGGAGCCCAGCCCCAGCAGCCCAGGGCAGGCCCTAAGGCTGCCAAACCCTCCCCCAGTCCTGCAGCAAGAGAGTGCAGAGCCCTTGGTTTTTACACAGCTGTTCAAGGTGGTTTGGGTGTCAGGCAAGAAGGAAGGACAGCTTCCCCCCAGAGCAACCCCCATGCAGGTGACACAACCTGTGAGCACCTGGACATGGCCTCTGGGAGGAATGACAGGTCAGGAATACCTGCAGTACTTCTCCAGCATGAACTCAGACAGATCCTGCAGAATCTTTTCGCTGTGCAGAGCCACAAACTGCTGCCGACAGACCTGGCCCAGGGAGACAACAGGGAAGTGCAGCTTAGCAGATGTCTTCCCTCCTTTCTCCAGTGACAGGTGAGAGGTGAGGGGCAGGGGAAGCTGCAGGAGTGGGAAAGGGGGGCTGCCAGACAAGGCTGAAGGGAATCAGCCTGGGGAGGTGTGAAGCAGAGTTCGACCCTCATTAGCACAAAAGCCCTCGGGAAGGACCCAGGGCAGGGCAGGGGCACCAGCTCTGGCAGGGCTGTGTTTAGTGCCCATCTCCACAGATTCTCCCCCACATTCTCCCTGCAGAGTGGGAGGAGATGGGGCACCAGGAAATCAGCTGCGACCGCCAGCAAACATCCCAGGTTCACCTCACCCGGGTCAATCAATCAGCCCATGGAGCAAAGCCCAGGGGAGGTGAGGCCTGGCACGGGCCCAGAGCACAGATCAGCAAGATCTTGCCCACAAGGGAGCCAGGAGGACACTTTTACCTGGTTCATGACATCCACGGTGAGCGCGTGAGTCCAGTAGCAATCGTGGACTGAGACGAAGGTCAGGCCCCTCCTGGGAGCAGGAAAGGTGCTGTGAGGCAGAGCTGAGACCCCTCTGTGTGACAGACCCACCCCACACAGAACCTGTGGCTGGGACAGGAGCAGGGAGCACGCAAGAGGGGGGCTCCCTGCGCAGCAGCTCCTCAGAGGGAGGTGGTCAATCCCAGGATCTCCCTGTCCCTGCTGCCTCCTTTCCTCCTCTGCCAGGAACCCCAAATGCCCACCCAGCAGCGACTCCTCAGTGCCATGTGGTGCCTTGCCCCAGCAATCTGCTCCCAGGAGAGTCCTGAGCCAGAGAAGAGCCAGGTGAGAGCCCAGCTGCACACTCCCTACCTGAGGCAGTGCAGTGCTGTGAGCATCATGTGTGTGGAGTCCAGAGAGTGGATGAAGTTGGGGGGAAAGGCATTCTTCTGCTTCACAGTGTCAGGTTTCCTGCAGGACAAAGCAGGGCACAGAGGAGCTGGGGCATTTCAGGGTCAAAGATGACAGCACTAGCACAGAGGCAGTACCACCCCAGCCTGGGGGTGAGGGGTCTGGAGCTCTGTCCAGCTTTCTGCAGCTCAGGGGCAGTAACAGGAGCTCTGGCACTCCTTGACAGCTTCCCTGACAGGAAGGCCTTGTCCCCAGAGCACGGGCCAGGGTCAGCAGGGGTGCAGTGCAGGCCATGGCTTTGTACTTACTGGCTGCTGTTGGAGTTTTTCACACTCAGGCGCTGCATGCCACAATTGAGCTGTGGGGAGAGAGGGGACCAGCTGCCACCCTGCACTGCCTGGCAGCACGGGGGGCTGGGCACTGCCCCACTCTCCTGCAGTGGGCCTGTGCCTTTCCAGGGTGTCCCAGCACCACGGCAGCCACCCCTGCCCAGTGACACCTTGCCCAGCTCCCCTCCTGAGGGTGCTGGCAGGCACCTGAACCCCTTGGCCCTGGCAGGGTGAATTGGCCCGAGCAGGGCTGCTGGAGCCGGGCTGGGGGGCTGTGAGTCAGCACAGCAGCACGTGGGAGGTGACAGCAGCGAGACTGAGTCACACGAGCCCTGAGGAGGCTCTCAGAGCGGGGAACTGCCCGTGCCCCAGCTGCCTGAGTGGGATGGAGCCACAGAGCTTCCTCACCAGCCCACCCACACATTCCAGGCTCTGCAGGGAGCCACGAGGCTGGAGGATGTGCCTGTACACAGGGATCCTACCTGCTCTGTGCAGGCTCACCCATCAGTGATGCCAACCTGCCTGGCCCTAGCCTGGCTGTCTTTTCCCTGCCCCCATCATGGCACAGGGAGGGAGAGACCTGCCTGTGCCACGAGACCTCCCACTGGCCACTCACCACAGTGGACCTGGAGCGATAGTAGGGCTGGATGATGGGGAGCCCCAGGGGTGTGACCCACTCCACCGTGCGGCCCGACTGGGCGATGAGCTTGGCGCTCTCTGTCAGCCAGTTCTGCAGAAGAGGGGAGGAAGCAGCTGGAGTCAGTGTGGAGCTGGGAGACCCCATCCCCTCCCAGCACAAGCCACCCTCACTGCTGCCACAGACTGTGACAGTTCAGTGTGTACTGAGAAGTCTGGCACAATCCCACACCTCTGGGCTGGGGCAGGAGGGTCCTCTCTGGGCCAGGAGAACCATTTCTCTTCCCACAGAGCATCCCCTTGTCTATGAATGAGTAACCAGGGAAGAAGAAAAGGTGAAGGGTAAGGGGCAACAGGCTCCTCACCTGGATATCTCGAGTCGCTGAGAACATCTCCTTGATGCTGTTGAACACCTGCTTCACCAGATAATGAGACGCTTCCCACAAGTACTCCTGGCACAGAGCAGAGGCAGAGCCACGGGTGATGCAAAGGGACAGCCAAAGGCACGGAGGAAAGCGACAGGATGCAGGGAGGGGGGGACACACAGAGGAGTGCTACCTCGGGGAACTCATCGATCTCCTTGAGGCGCTTCTCGATCTGCAGGCGGCCGCCGTAGCGAGTGACCCCGTACACCACTGTCATCACCGTCTGCTTCACCACCTTGCGGCTGATGAAGCCCTGCAGCACCCGGGCAACCTTCACCCCCCGCTCAGCGTCCTTCTTGCGGAACTCCTCCACCTGAGCAGAGTGCCTCCGAGTCAGGGCTGCCAGGAGCCACGCGGCCTCGAGCCCCCTCCGCGCCTGCTGGCCCGTGGGACCCTCCCAGCTGCGCACTGCCTGGCTCAAGCTCCCAGCAGAGTCCCGTTTTCACCACGCTGGGTAACAGAAGGCACCTGCTGAAGGGATCCAGCAGGGGTATCGTGCCTGCAGAGCCTTCCCTGCTGCCTTGGCACTGTCTCTTGGCAGCCTGGGTGGTGCCAGCTGGGACAAGGACACAGCTCGACTGTGGTTCACAACTTGGGGTCTCCTGCTTCTGCCCCCCAGTGAGAGCTGAGCCAGCCCTGCACTCCCCCAGGAACTCTTCCTGCTCTCTGGTGTGGGGCTGCCTGGAGAAAACCTGCTGAGACCCAGATGGGAGATGCAGGGTCCAATGGCAGCTGAGAGAGCCTCTCAGCACTCTCCAAGTGAGGCAAATTTCACATCCCATATTGCTAAAGAAACCAAAGATCCTGTAGCAGGACCAAGGCTGAATCTCTTTCTGCTCCCTCCAATTCAGCTCAAAGAGGAAAAACCTCATAACCCATGGGCCAGCCAGCTGTGACCAAGGGATGAGGAACACACTCTGCTGTCTTCCACCTCTCCAGGCTTCATTCAGGACAAGTGAGGACAGCAGAAATCCCAGGGGATTTCTCACAGCCACCTCTGTGAGGACAGATCTCCAGCCAGATCCCACTGGGGGACAGAGAGCCCCTGTCTGCCCAGCTCACGCCTCCCCAGCCCTCTCTGCACCCTCCTTGCTTCTTGGGAGTGGGAGTCACCCTGTGCAGGTCCAAAAGGACCCCGTGTGTCCCCACTGTGCCTCACCTGCTGGGCCACTGCACTGTAGACATCCTGAGGGAGCCCACAGGGCACCAGGTTGACGGAGGCAGCGCCGCTGAGATCCCGGCCCAGCGCTGCATAGTGCTGCAGCCCATTGCAGGAGCCATCCTGCAGGAACAGCAGGGGCAAACAAGGAGTTAGTGTGTGGATGTGGACAGAGCCCTGCTCACCTGCCCCCTCCTCATGCACCCTGGGCTCAGGTGGTCATTATTTCCCCCCTTCAGAGCAGTGACCATCTCCCAGCAGTGACCATTTGCCTTCTGGTCAGGATTCCTGCCTGGGTCCACCCCTAACTACTGTGACCTGTGAGGTTTAAAATCAGGAAACTCACATCATCACCTTTGTGGGTTTCCAAAGACATCAGAACTCTGTGGAAACACCGAAAACCAGAAAATTGGGAAAACACTGAATGCATCTGGGATGCTAAAAGCAACCCCAAGAGCCAGTAGTCAGAACAACCTCAGCAGTGGGATCAGAAAAAGGCAGGCCAAGCCAAAGATCCCTCAGGAAGCCCCAGCTGGCTCTGCAGCTCCAGCCAGCTGCACTGCCAGTGGATGAAAACATCCCTCTGACAGAAACCAGCTCCCACCCAGATTTCCCAAAACTGCATCAGAGGCACAGTGAGCATCTGCCACAGCAGCTGCCCTTGTAGCCCTCCTGGAACCAAGAGCAGCTAGGCTGAGACAGACAGGACCTGAATGATGGTGCATGAAATTCTCCCCAGACTGCACCGGCAGCAATGTTCCTCACAGATGTGCTGCCATTCCTGGCCCCTGTGCTCAGGCTCTCCCTGGTTACAGGGAGCCACAGATACCCTAGGACTGTCAGGTTCCTCAAACAGGGCCCCTTTTTCTCCTGCACCCTCTCCCCACTCCCTGCAGTGCAGAAAGGCAGCACCAGGAGCCGACAGCTCCGTTAATTGAGCACTGATGACTCAGACTGAATGAGACTCTGGTACCCTCCAAAAGAAGTCCTTGCTGATATTTCATTAACTGCACCTTCCACACACCCCCAGCTGCTCTCTTGAACTTTTGTTGTCATCAAAATATCAGTCCTGACTGTCTCATGCATATTCCAGACCATCACTACTGGCAGAACAACTGCTGCCCTCCCCACTCAGTCACAGCCACTTTCTCATAAGAGAAAGGAGCAGCCACCCCTCATCCATGGCACTATCACCTTCATCCCTGTGCAGCCAGGAAGGACAGGTGCCTTCAGGGAGCTGAGCAGTACCTGAGCACAGACAGGGCATGTGGTGACAGGCCACTAAAGGTGGGGAACAACCACCTCTGTCCCCATGCCTTTCCTCGGAGTTCCAGGCCTCCCATACTGGCTCCTTCAGAGCAGCTTGGCTTCAGCCTTGGAGCAGGGGAGGAGCAAAGGCCCCCAAAGCACAGCTCTGAGCACTCCAGCCAGCCAGGTGTTGCCCTGCTGGGCTGACTTCCAGTCCTGATCCTGTGGCTGCAGAAGGTGATGCTGGCCTGGCTCTCACCCTGCAGCAGCTGCCAGCAATCTCCCAGCTGGGCTCTGCTCGAGCCAAGGGAAGAGAGGCAGCCCTTGGATGTGCTGGCTCATGGATGGCTGCAGGCAGCAGCAAATCACCAGAACTCTCATGCCAAGATGCCCACTCCATTCCCACTCCTAAGAAAACCCAGCCACATGGAGCAGGGATTGCAGTGCTGGGGACCTGGATGTTCCTTTCCTGTTCCCCTGAGCCTCACACGGGCTGTGAGGATCTGCCTGGCTCCTACCTGGTGAACTGGGAAGTGAGAGATGTAGGCTGCTGGATCTGGGGACCTCGAGGCTTTGGCGATTTCCATACAGCACGCCAAGGCTTGCCAGGGCTCATCGGTGTCCATCCACCACTTCCTGCCCTGGGGATGAGAAAGCACAGGCTGGTGGGAACAGGCACTGCTCCTGTGCCCCTCAAATCACAGGCAGGAGCCCCTGAGCACCTGGGATACGCTGGGCACAGCACCTCCTCCCACCACGCCTCCACTTCCCTAGTTTTTCATCATATTTTCACACAAGGACGGGTTATTTAGGAATCTCTGCGTTGCCTTTTCCCTTTTTACGTCTCAAAAGTGTACCCTTCAAAATGTTTTTGCTTGAAAAATCGATTCTGATTTCCATTTTAATTCACTTCCCAGAAGCTCCCACGTACCGTGAGCGGGCGGTCAGCCGAGTCCAGGATGTCCTCCATGATTTCATTGGCATACTCCAGCCTCTCCTGCAAGGCATTCTTCTTCTTCAGCCCCGTCAGGTTGATGAGGTGGATCTTCAGCCAGTCAAGCCCCTTGGGCCCCAGCGGCCTCCCCTCTGCAAAGAGCAGGATGGCTCGGGTGACATCGTTGCCCAGGTGGTTGAAATAGGGCGGGCACGGGTAAGTCCTGCCACGGAAGTCCATGTTGTGAGGGAACCAGAACACTTTGTCCCGGACGTAGTTGGCGATGGAGAGCTTGTAGAGCGCGTCCATGCGCAGGCTGTGCATCTCTGCAGTCTTCTTCTTGCACAGGAACAGCTCGTGCTTGAGGGACTTGCTCCAGGTGGAGGAATTGCCAGGAGCAGTGGGAGGCTTGGGAGCCTCAGAGAGAGGAGGTGGGATGTCCAGCTTCTCGTCCCCTTTGTCGTTGAAGATGGAGATGATAATATCCAGCACGGGCTGGTTGATCTTCCAGGCACAGTTGCCCAGCTGGTTCAGGGCATCCAGCACAGGGTGGAGGTTCACCAGGGGACACTGCTCCAGGAGCAGCTGGTGGTGGGTGGTGTCGTCCATGAAGCGCATCAGCTTGGTGTCGTGCAGGACAAAGGCACCAAAACTGGGGGAGGTCCAGGGCACTGGGGGGCACAGCATGGGCATGGCAGAGGAGTTGAAGGTCAGCGTGGTCTCTGCAGCGTTTGACACAATCTGGGAGAAGATGGGATGGGGCTTTATCAGCCCGACCTGGAGAGGAGGATCAACAGCAGAGGATTAGGGCTGGAGCGTGGAAGAGCCTCTGGTCAGCCAGCCATGCCATAAGGATCACACCAAGTAAGGAGAGCACCCACACAGAATCAAGGGCTCCTCAAAGCATCCCTGAGCAGGAATGGCAGCAAGGACAGAAAAGGGCCCTGCAAAGGTCTGATTTGGAGGAGGATCAACAGCAGAGGATTAGGGCTGGAGCGTGGAAGAACCCATGGTCAGTCAGCCATAAGGATCACGCCAAGTAAGGAGAGCACCCACACAGAATCAAGGGCTCCTCAAAGCATCCCTGAGCAGGAATAGCATCAAGGACAGAAAAGGATCCTGCAAAGGTCTGATTTGGAGGAGGATCAACAGCAGAGGATTAGGGCTGGAGCGTGGAAGAACCCATGGTCAGTCAGCCATAAGGATCACGCCAAGTAAGGAGAGCACCCACACAGAATCAAGGGCTCCTCAAAGCATCCCTGAGCAGGAATAGCATCAAGGACAGAAAAGGATCCTGCAAAGGTCTGATTTGGAGGAAGGGGTATTCTGCACAGCCCCAGAGCCCCCAGGATGAGGCTCACCTGCCAGTTACTGTAGAAGGAGTAGACATGGTAGAGGACAGGGATAGGCTTGGACTCCAGGCGATGATTGAGGACGTTCCTGGGCACCTTGACAGCCTTCACCAGGAGCTCCAGCATGTGCATGCCCAGACGCATCAGGAGCACACAGGGCCAGCTGCAGTTCTTCAAGGTCAGGGAAGGCCCAAAGCCTGCTTCTGCCACCAGCTTCTCCCAGTATTCTCGAGGCAAATACTGTTTAGGCTGGGAGGTGGAAGGAGAAAATGGAGTCAGCTGGAGGGGCTTTGCTGGATGGGATTTATCTACCTGGGATGTGGCTCTGAGAGGGACTCTCCTATCTTTATGTCCCTCCCTGATAGGGGTGTTGGGGAAGGAGGGCTGAGGAGGCTGGGGTGAGCCCACCAGTGAGAACAGGAACAGTGGCACTGCAAAGTCCTTCCTCTTATCACACCCCAGTGCTGACACCCTGTCCCCACAGCATCCTACCCCTCCTCCCCAGACTGCAGGCCTGCCTGCCCCTATGAGCACGCCATCCTGAGAACAACCTGCTCACCTGCTCCTTGAGGGGCCCAGGGCAGTGGCCTTGGCCCCTTTCTCTGCCCTCTTGTCCTCTACTGCCTTGCAAAGCCCAGAGCTTTCCTGCATGGGACTCCTGGCTCCAAGGGCTCCTACCTGGCTGTCCTTTGCCAGCAGCTGGATGTAGTTCTCATAGATCTCCTGCACCTTCTCCAGCTGGCAGCTGAGCAGTTTCCTCTTGATGATATACCTGTCATAGACTTTGGAGCCCAGCTCCCTGGCCAGGACTGCCAGGGACTCACCTTGTGGAGACAGATCATTGAGGATCTGGAAAGGGGAAGGCAAAGAGAGTCTTAGGAAGGAGGAACAGAGAGACACAGCAGAGACAGAGCAGGAGTTAAGGTTGCTGTGCAGGGAGCACAGGGAGATGCTGATTTTCATGACACTGAACAGATGGTGAGGAAGGAAAAACAACCAGGACAGAGCATGGATTTCTCTGGCTGCTCTGCAGAGGGAGCAGACTGCCTGCACCTTGTAAAACTCTCAAGAAATTCCAATTCTGCTGGCTCAAGCGAGACATTAGTGCTCTGTGACTGGCAGCCTGTGAGGGCAGGGCAGGCTCCTACCTGCAGCATGATGTCCACATACTCCTCATCTGGCAGCAGGCACAGGTAGGGGTAGAGGATGCTGTACTTGGACAGCCTCTTGGGCCTGGCCATGCTGCGCTTGGAGCTCTGCAGGGCCTGCAGGATGGCATCGTGCCACTGGGAGCGGAGCGTGCCCAGCAGCTCACGCTGCATGGAAAAGGAAGGAAGAGAGCTGGTCAGCATGAGCTGCCCCCTCTTCAGCTCATGGAGCCTCAGCTCTCACCCAGAGATGCTGCCCCCAGAGCCCTGAGCCTTACTGCTTTGACAGCCTGTGGGGTCAGGGGCTTGGCTGCCTCCACTGACTCGATGGTCACGGTGTTCTTCAGCTCCATCTCCAGCTGCTGCCTGAAGCACTCCTGCAACTCCTTCATGGAGAAATCCAGCTTGGGGTACGACACCATGGTCTCCTGCAAGGGGAGAGAGGCAGCCAGTGCCAAAAGTGGGAGGAAGAGAAGCTGTGCTCGTACTCTCAGCTTCCCTGCAAGAGGCCTGTGGTGCAATTCTGGGCTGAAACACCTTGCTGGGACCTCTGGGTCTAGAGGTCTTTGGCAGGCAAGCCTCAGAGGCTGCTCTGCTGCTGTGTTATGGCCAAGCACTCCCCCAAGCAACCCCTCCTGTGCATGGAGGCCATCTCCAGCCTCCTGCAAGCCCTTTGCTTTGCTGTTCCCCCTCTAAGGCAGTTGGTAACATCATTCATTTGATGATTTGTGTGGGCTATTGAGCAGAGATCAGGTTAAAAAGGTTCTTCCTTTTTAGCCCTCCCCTGGGCTGTACCTAAAAACACCTGTGAACATCACCCAGCCAGCTTCAACACCTCCCTGAGCACTGTGGCTTACTCTGGAGTAGAAATCCTGGAGCAGAGAAGACTTGCAGATCTCGGGGCTGGGCGGAGGAGGCAGCTGGTAGTTGGGCTGGACAGTCCTGATGGCCCACAGCACCATCTCCTTCTCATTTTCCTCAAACAGGCACTTTTGGAAGAGCTCATCCACGTGGAAGCCACTGCTGTTCAGCTGCTGCAGGTATCTGAGGAGGGGCAGACAGCACAGGCTCAATCTTCCCCAAGGGCCTGAGCACGTTGTACAGAAGCTGCTGGGGCAGGAGCTGCCTCAGCACAGCCCTTCCCACAAGGTCACCCTGCTCAGGTTACAGGATCAGGTGTCCATCCCTCAGCCCACACTGCTGCAGAGCTCCCTGGGCAGGGAGCTCTGGCCACAGGCAGCCCCAGAGCCTGTGCTGCCCTGCCACAGCTCCCACACCGTCCAGCACAGTCACTGCCAGGCCCCTCAGAGCCAGCCAACTGAAATTCTCTAAAAGGCATCTAGAACTTGTCAGCAGCCAAAGGACAGAGAGGCCAGTGATGCATCCCTGAGGCTCAGCACCAGGGCATCAGAAATTTGTCCATCCTCTGGAGAGGAGCTGGCTGTGCCTCCAGCCCCAGGCACTGCCCCTAGGCCCAGCCTGTGGGATCTTCCAGGGCTCTTTCAGCTGCTCACTTTAGCACTGACACTTTCCTGTCCGTTGTGCTCCATGAAATCCACCTGAATCTCTTAACCAAGTTCCTCTGCAGAGCCCTGCAGGAACCAGCTATGTGACTGAGCCTGCCAAAAAGGGCAAACTCCACACAAATGCCATGAAAGCAAACAGAGGAGCCAAGCCATGCCCACCAGGCAGCAATGGAGGGGCCAGAAGGAGTGAGATGTCTGGGAACCAAGGAGTCCCTGACTGCAGAGGGCCTCTCCCAGCCCAGCTCTGTGGGAAACAGTGCCTGTTCTCACCTTCCACATCTCCTCTCCGTGCACAATCTCAGACAAACTCCCCAGCAGCTGGGGGAGGCAGGGAGGGTGCTCCACCCACCCCAAAATCTGGCCATGTGAAGTGACTCAGAGTACCTAGGTGAGCACACAGAAGGGGCAGCTCCTCCTGACCCCGACCCACTGCATCTCCCACTTCTCCAAGCACAGGATGTGCATCTGCTGCCCCCAAGGCTCAGCTGTTACCTCAGGATGGCTTTGGGAGGAGATTGGTTCCGACCCAAGCACTCCAGGGCCAC
>VXBQ01016668.1:66034-76339 GCA_013400175.1 Phainopepla nitens | reverse complement strand
GGTGCACACCGGCTTCTACCTGGCCATGAACAAGCGGGGGAGGCTCTACGGGTCGGTAGGTCGGACGCTGCCTCCTGGGAGGGACTGCACCAGAGTCAGAGGCTCAGGGCAGAGTTGGAACAGGGTCCTGGTTTCCCATGCCCCGAGCTGCTCCCCAGCAGGAAACTGCACCCACCACGCCCCTCTGTCCCCCGGGGACCAGGGAGGAGCCGGGGTCCTGCCCTGCCCCACTTTCGGGGTCCGAGGATCCCCAGCTGAGCACAGCCAGCCCTCACCCCCTTCCCTCTCCTGCCAGAAGGAGTTCAGCCCCAACTGCAAGTTCACGGAGCGCATCGAAGAGAACGGCTACAACACGTACGCGTCGCTGCGCTGGCGGCACCGCGGCCGCCCCATGTTCCTCTCGCTCAATAGCAAGGGCCGGCCACAGCGAGGGGGCAGGACACGCCGGCAGCACCTCTCCACACACTTCCTCCCCATGCTCGTCAGCTGAACACCGTGGGCAGCTCTGGACGGTCCTGTAGGAAGACGAAACCAAAAAAAAATATGTTATTTTATTTATGTACATATCTATTTTTTGCTATTTATTGCTTTGTTTTTAATGCACGGCAGAGGATGGATGTGGAAGGCAGATGCTCCAGACTCTGGGGCTGTGGCTCCCCCGCTGTGGTGCAGCCGGGAAGTGCGGCCAGAGCAGGGGCCAGGATCTGCTAATGGCATCTCTGCAGGGCTGGGATGTTCCTGCAGGTTGTGTGTGTCCGAGCACCCGTGGCAATTAAAGCTGTGTTGATGGTATGGAACAGGAGCAGGTCTCGGAGCTTTGATGGTGAACTTGGCTTGGGATGGGAGGGATTGGCTCCTGTGTGGTTGTGGCTGCAGCCACCAGTGTCATCCCTGCTGCCATTGGCAGGGAACCCAGCTGCTCCTTTGCCACATCCAGCTTTTCATCGACCCCCACTCACCCTGCAGGAAAACAGCAATGGTGGTTCAGTGGCAAAAAGGAGGGAGCAGGAGGAGCAGGAGCTAGCCCAGATCCTCAGGCAGACACAGCTCTGGGGCTGCCCCTGGCCACAGCCAGTGCCAGTGAGTTCTGCAGCCCAGCTCTGTGCACTCATCCCCAACAAAAACAGGGCTGGGACAGTGGACAGTGGTGAGGACCAGCCCCTCACCTGGAGGGCAGCATGGCCAGGAATAGCACCTGCACCTCAGCCTCCTGGCCAGGGTACATCCCTGCGCCACCTCACGCCTGCTGTGGCATCCCGGTCAGTCACGTCAGACAGAGCAATGGCCCCAGCAAAAACCACCAAACTCGTTCCATTTCTGACCCAACCAGCTCCAAACGAGTCTGAGAGGGAACAGCCACTGGATTAACCATGTGGTGACTGTGGTGAGCCCCTGCCAGGTGGGCAGCAGCTGCCATGCACCCACCCACCCATGCTTTGCTCAGCCCACTTGAAACTCATCTGAGCGCTGCTCACACATGAGAATTCATCCCTAAACGCCTGGGGGAGCCAGGAACCCCCTGTCACAGCTGAAACACAGTGGGACAGGGAAGGTTTTTCCAGGTCCCTTGTTTTGGTGACTAAAACAGCAAAGCCTTCCTTCCCTCGGTGTCGGGTGTCGATGGACACGTGCAGCCGATGGACAGACAGCTCCTTGCCGCCGCCCACCTCCTCAGCCCCGGCTGCTGGCTCAACCCCTGGCAGAGGATGAGCCATTAACCCCGACACACCAGTCCTGAGATAAACCCTCCTGGGAGATGAAAGGCGCCGCCACGCTGCCCGGCCAAGCCAAGTAAGAAAAACAGTCCGGGCAAGTCGCTCCCTGCCAGCCCCTGGCACAGCTGGTGACACTTTTCTCCAACAAACCAACTTCTTGTGTTCTGAAATGGCTCAAGAAAGGCCAAACCATCCTTCCCTCTCCTACAGGAGGTTCATCTCTTCTCAGGAAGCTCATGGAAGGGCCAGAGCCTAGGGTGATGCTGCTTTAGAAGAGACACCCAAGCTCTGCTGGAGCCAGCGCCTTCCCCAGCAGCCCCAGCCCCCTCCCAGGGCCCCGAGAGCCGAGGGAGAGGCAGGGAACCCCCCAAAATGCCAAACCCTCCACCCACTTCCCAGGCAGCTCCCATGGGCACACGTTCTCCCTTGTCTGCTCGGGCCTCTGCCACAGAGCAGTCCCAACACGTGGCACCATCACAGACCCCCCCCAGCCCTTTAGGAGACCTCCTGACCACCTCAAGTCCCTGTGAGGGGAAAGGGGTCCCGGTGACAGATGGTGAGAGCTCCTCCTCTCATGCCTCTCGTGCCTCGGGGCCCAGGAAGAAGGGACATGGCAGGGAGTCACTGCCCGCTCCGGTGACATTCTTGTCATTCTCTGAGCTCCAGCTCTGTCACAGAAACTGAGTCACAAACATATTTGGATATTTGTCTCTCTCTCCTTGTTTTAATCAGCTCTATTTTAAGTAGCTTTGTAATACATTTTTTTTTTCTCCAAAATGTTGTTTTTCCTGGTAATTACTCGGTCACAATGAGATTTGCTGGTCCTCGTTCTGCTGCACACCCAAGTCCTGTGTTGGCCCAGCAGAACAGCCTGCCCCAGCTGCCAGGGGGGCAGGACTGTAAGGGGAAGAAGGTTTAAAAACCAGAAAACACCAGGCGAGGATGCTTCCAGCTGCGATCCTTGGGTACCTGTGCAGTGATCCACAGGCTGGCAGTGGCTCCCACTGGAACTCCCAGCACGCAGGAGGGCTCAGAGAGGCCCAGCCTGCCCGGGGAAGGCAGGACAGCTTGGTGGCCTCAGAGCTTACCCTGTAGCTTTCCTCAAATCATGCATAATGGCTCGCAGAGCTGAAACGTCCATTTATTGACAACAGTAATAATTTAAGATTATAAAAACCCCTTTCAGTGTTGAGTATCAGTGGGCGAGGTTATAAAGAGAAATAAAATGGGACTCAAAAAGGGACAGGGAAGGATCCTGGGGTCTACTTGAGAGTTCCTGTTTCAGTGACAGCTATTGGTCCTCCCCAGATGGCGATCCTGGGGGGAGGCAGCATCCTTATGCTTCCATTTTAGACTTCAATCTCCAAAGCAGAAAAGATAGTATTCCAAGGGGAGGAGGAGCAAAAGAAATAAAAGAAAGGGGATCTCAAATTCAAACCCATACAAACAACTTTTCCATTCGGGATTCAACCACTCGCTCAGCACCTCGGGGTTCCCAGCCGGGGAGCGCAGCAGCCTCGCACTGCAATGGGTAAAGTCCACGCAAAGAGGATGTTTTTATTGACAGACAGAGCTCTTTCCCCCCTTTTTCATCACAGAACTTGAGGCTTCTCATCTCTGAAGGACTCAGAGTCTCCGTGTCTTCAGAAATCAAAAGGAAATTCTGGGGGCGCTGCTCCTGCCTCGTCCCCTCCCCTCGCTCTGCTCTGGAAGCCCTTTTGGCTGCTCGTGGTGGCCAGGGAGGGAAGGGGAACAGTGGAAGGGCCCCAGGGACAGAGGGTGCGTTAAGATTCATGAGTTGTTCGATGAGTTTTCGTTACTTGGTGAGCTGGAGGAAGAGGAGGAGGAGGAGGATGACGAGAAGTTCATCCCTGTGAGTCCTGGGGGGTTTGTGGCAGTGTTTTGTCCACTTAAACTTTTCCGGCAGACGGGACACGTGTCATGCTTTGGGGAGCAGACAAAAAAAAACAAAACAAAACAAGAAATACGGGAAACGGGATTAGAAACACAGTAGGGGAGCAGCACTTAAGGAATGGGCTGGGATGACACTCCATCCTCTGACCACAGGCTGCTCGTGCTCAGGCCTCATCATGGAGGTAGGAAAATATTTACAGAGGGCAGCAGGACCAGACAAAGCCCCCAGTGCTGCACGCCCCAGGCTCTGCCCCGCGCTCACCTGCTCCAGCCATGGGACGATGCAGCCGTCGTGGAACAGGTGATTGCAGGGTAACTGCCGCACGTTCTCCCCAACTGTGTAGTCTTCCTTGCACACAGGGCACTCCAACCCGGAATCTGCATTGCACAGGGAAAGCCAAGCCCAGCTGAGCAAAGGGGGAAGAGCACAACACGCAAAGCCACCAGCTCAGGACTCCTCATCCCTCTCCCCTTGCCCACCACTGCTCCATCTCTGTCAGGAGGAAAGCCGGGTGCTCTGCAGTCCCCACGCCTCCCCCTGCCCTGGGCAGGCCTCATCCTTCCCTTCCCTTCTGCTTTTCCATCACTATGCACACTGAACTTCTCACAACCTCCCCAGGGCAAATCCATCCAGCCTACACTGCTCTTTTTTTTGTGTGAGTGCAACAGAGCCCCTTCAGCTCTCTGCCCACTTTGAAATGTTTTACGCCTCAAAAGGTACAAGCAGACAAAATTCAAGTCCCAAGAAAACATTACACAGAGTACCCAGGGAGCACTCTGTGCTGGACTCCATGGAGCAGACACGTACCTACGTGCTCCTGTGTGATCTGTATGGTGGGGAGGGCCTGGATCTTCTCTTTGTCCGCTGGCGGCGGTCCAGTGTTTTCAAACTGATTCAGTAGCTGGAAAAACAACCAGCCAGGCAGGCAGAAGAGAGAGGTGAGCTCAGCAGCACACAGAACCCACTCGTTTCCTGAGCCAGGGCACTTGGACTCTGCACTGTGAGTCCTTTCCCCTTCCAGTCCTTGCAGGCCCTCATTCCCTGCACCACCACAGGTGCTGCCCCTCCTGCAGCACTGCACAGGAGGGTGGAGACTGCGGTGAATCCCAGTTTTACCTGTGTGATAATCGCATCCAGGCCATTGGCACCCCAGGCATAGTCCATCGGATTTGAGTGCAGGACTCCCCTGAAGAGCAAGGACAGCAAGTGAGTTCATCCTGGAGCACCAACGAGACACTGTCAGAGAGAGCAGCACGTCCTCCAACTCACCAAGGGCCCAGGCCTAGGTTTGGAATTGTGGTCGGTGCAATAATTCCATTTACCAGCTGCTGGATAATTCTGAAAAACAAGAAAACCAGGATTGTGTAAGAATTGAAGTTTGCTGGCTCCCAGCCCAGCACCCCAGCGTGGAGTGAGAGGCTGAATACTGTCACATTGTTGGGGGCAATTAAAAATACCCTAAAGCAACTGCAATGGCAGCTTATGAAGTGATCAGCCACTGATAAAAGTTTCGGTATTTGATTCATAAGAGGACAATTCCTGACACGACGACGAGTGGCTCCCAGGACGCACTTATACAAACACTACCTGGTCTTCTCTTCTGTTTCCCCTCACAGCAAGTACAACATTTTTGGAACACCTGGCAACGACCAGGGAATATTTCCCCACCACAGGACAAACTCCCACCCACGGTCCATGCCACCACTCAGCTGAAACAGCCCCAACAGACCCAAGCGGGACACGGCACCCACGGCAGCGCTGGAGGGGCTTTGTGATGCTGCTCCCAGAAGCCAGGAGGAAAGGTGAGCAACAACGAGGTTCCCTCCCCAGGTGCCAGCGTGGTTCTCACCCTTCCAGCGTGGGGACACCCTCGTGCCTGCCCGAGGCTCGGCGCGTGGCCAGGCGGGCGCGGGGCTGCCGGGCGCCGTAGCGGTGCCGGGACTGGTGCTCGCGCTCCCGCCGGTTCTCCGAGTCCCGGTTGTCTTCTGGCTGCACGTTGGACCCGAAGGGAAACTCAAAGCTGTCGTCAAAGAACCCGAAAGCAAACTGGCCGTAGCCCTGGGGCAAGGTGAACAAGTGCTGATCCACGTTCTGGGAGGGAGGGAATGCAGAGAACAGAGTGTGACAAGAGGAGGAGCAGCTCTCGGCTCCCGCGGTGTCCCACAGCGAACCCCAGGCCTGGGGTGACACTGGGACCAGCACCCTCGGCAGCAGCTCAGCGAGGAACGGACACTGGAACTGCACAGGAAGGCAGAAATAATCCCAGTTCCCTGGTTTCTCTTTGGTGTGTCACTGCTGCTTCAGAGCTGAGGCTACTGCATAGCAACACACCCAAATCCTGCTCTCCAAATCCTGCTGAGCCCCCTCACGACGGGAATCAGCTACGAGTGCTGGTCCTACGTAACACACGCAGCAAAAATATGGTATGTGGAGATTTCAGGAGCAGCATGTGGAGAATATTAATTCCTCCTTTCCAGATTCTGTCATGATCTAGGGAACGTTTAAACAATGCACTGTTGGAAAAATACACAATCCCAAAGCAAAGCAGAAGGTTTGGAAGAGAGAAAGGACTCGCTCACCTCAAAAGGATGCCTGCTCTGATCAGTGGCTGACGTAGAGGAGCTGGTCTCGTTGTCAGCATTCCTATGGGGAATGAAGAGCACTGGTAATCTTCTCATAGCAGCTTCCAAGGCTTTTCTGCCCCCCCTCCCATCCCAGGGCAGAGGCAGCTCAACAGAACCTGGTCCTCCCCCAGCTGCTGATTTTCTGATTGCCTGCATCAATTTTCCCTCCCCAAACCTTTCATTTTCCCACGTCCTCACCCATTTCTCCCTACCCTATTAGATCTCATCAGGCTGCAGAGAAGTGCCTGAACCACGATGTCAAGCAGGGATTTCCCCCACAATCCATCTCAAACACCAGCTAATCCTCCAGAGCACCAGGAAGACTTAAGGCACAAACGCTGATCGCTGTGACCCCAAGACATGCAAGTCTAATCTCGAATCAAAGAAACTTCTCCACTGCAGAGGCACGTAACCCAACGGCTCAGGATATTGGGAAAACTCTAAACCTTGTCAGACTTCTGCTTTCAGAGCTGCAGGGACATTTCCTGCTCAGAACCAAGCTTTGCATTCACAGTACCGAAACTGCTGAGATTCAGCAACTGTGTGACTCTCCCAAGGTCACAGGGAATCACCAAAACAGTCAGGAGCAGTCAGGATGGATGTCCAGGCTCCAGGGTTGGTGTGGTCAAACCAAACATCACCTGCTCAGTGCAGAAGCCCCAGGCCATGCAGACCACCACAATCAGCAGGCAGCAACACCCATTGCCCCTGGCCCCTGCACTGCCCAGGGCCTGTCCTGGAGCTGGTCACAGCTGGGGCCCAAAAAAAAAAAAAAACCTGAAATGCTTTAAGACATTCCTGCTGCTTCTGCCACCAGTGGCAGCAGAGCAGCACAGAAACACAGCTCTCACTGCTCCAGGGCAGAGTCCAAAGTCTCAGCCACAACATTTTGCTGTTCATCCCCAACACAGTCACTGCTTACACTGAGGTGTCCGTGTGCTCACCATTCCCAGATCCCTCTCTCTGGGGTAATCTCTGCCCTGATGACTCAGATCAGGTCAGAGCTAGCCCACAGCACGGGGAAAGCCTCCCTACCACTTCTTTATGTTTGTTTGAAATCAAACCACTCCTGTCCCACCCCTCAGAAGAGACATGGGACGCTCAGCATTGCCGTGGCAGATTGGCCCGTGGATGCTAACTCTGCCAACAAAGCACTGTACTCCAAAAGTGAGGAAAGATGAGTCAAAGCTGGGGCAGAAGCAACAGAAACGGTGCATTTTATATCAAACATTGCCTTTCAACTAGGAAGAGAGCAGAGCAGCCTGGGCTCACTGGAGCACCAGCCCCTGGGACAGCACATTACCTTGGCTCCTCAGGAAGCTCTTCAATAAAACCAGACTCACACCGTGGGCAGATGTAGTCCTGCAGGAGAAGACACACCAGGTGAGAGAAGGAGGTGGCACCTCAGAGCTGCAGGGTGTGACAGGTGGGAGGGTCCTGCACTCTGCCATCCCCGGCACATGCCACGGTCCCAGAGCCAGAGAGACCCCAAAGCCACAGACCCTGAGCCACAGAGACCCCAAAGCCACAGAGACCCCACAGCCACAGGCCCAGAGCCACAGAGACCCCCAAAGCCACAGGCCCAGAGCCACAGAGACCCCCCAAAGTCACAGTCCCTGAGCCACAGAGAACCCCAAAGCCCAACATTTGGCTTCCTGAGCCAGTGAGGCCAGAGCTCAGCCTGAGCCTGTGGGAGCTCAGCTTAAGAATGATGAGGGTGACACTGATTAATCCCCAGTACAGACACAGCATTAGGCAGCAGCTGATGTAGTTGAAGTGAAAGTGAAACCCCCAAGCTTCCTGCACAGCAGCTTCTAATTCTGGCCCAGCTGCATGTTTTGGGGAGCAGAACAATGTGGGAATGGCAGCAGGGACTCAGCAAGGTCACGGTGCTCAGGGAGGCTGAGTGGTCCCTGTCACTAGCACAGCCTGGGGTTCACAGCACACAGGGACACTCTGGGTCATCCTGCAGCCAGCACCTCACACTCCCACACCCACCCAGAGACCTGCTGCCACCCCTGGGCACTGGGCATGCCAGGACAGACAGGCTGAGTGTGCAGCACCTGTGACAGCCCCTTCCTCACCACTCCTGGGGTTAGTGAGGAATTCACCCTCCACAACCACCCCGTCCTGGGCAGAGCAGCCCAGAATGCTGGAGACCCTGCAAGGGAACAGTTTCACTTTCCAGTGCTCCAGGAGCAGCACTGAGCCAACCCCACGGCGGGCACACACCACCCCAAATCCCTGTGCTGGCAGAGCTCAGCACAGAAGGCATTTAAGAGCTTCTAAAAATAATGAATGCCACTTCCTTCTGCTGCTGTGTTGGAGCTGGCACAGCCCTGAGCCAGACTGGGGGACTCCCCCAAGGAGTTGAGGCTGCTGCTCAGGCCCTTGGGGTGACTCCTCTGGCCCCTGCAGCTGACCCCAGTAAGGGCCCAGGGAAGGAGCACAGCTTGGAGCCTCTGCATGTGCCCTGTTGGAATCCAGGACACAGGAATATCTCCTCTGCCTGTCCTGAGATGTTTTATTCCTCAGGAGATCACAGCTTTTAGTCTTTGGCCGTGGAAAAAGCTTCCAGGACTTTGTGAGGAGTTGGGTTTTGTGAATGTATATAGTGGATAATAATGTAGTTTATCACAGGGTGAAAAAGTAGGTTTGGGGTTTTTTTAGTGTGGATGAAAGACAAGATGGAGGATTTTGGGTGTTGACTGTGTCTCATCTGCCCAGGGAGATCCAGGAGCTCTGAGGCTCAGGAACAGAACAGACTGGGAGAGGTGGCTGCTCCCTGAGCCACTGCATGTGCCCAGGGAGATTCAGGAACTCTGAGGCTCAGGAACAAACTGGGAGAGGTGGCTGCTCCCTCTCCCACGCAGGACTCCCCGCCTGCTGCTGTGGAACAACCCTCTCTGCACCACTGACACCAGGTCTGAGCTCAGTCCCCCAAGCTCAGGGACTCCTGCAGCTCCTGAAAACCCCTCTGTGTTGCTTCCCACCAGCACAAACTGCTGGGGACACACAGGCTGAGCTGGGACACAGAGGGCAGCCATGGCAGTGGCCTGGGGCGAGTGACTGTGGCCTGAGCACCCTGCTCCAGGGAGCTGCTCTGTGTGTGTGTGTGTGTGTGTGTGCTCACAGCCAGCTCCCAGCACAGGATCAGCACATTCCTCTGCAGCTGGAACAGCACAAATGTCAAAGTTTGTTGTTTCTCGGGCTGTTTGAGTCCCTCCTTTGGCAGCTCGGGTTACTGCGCCTGCAGACGGCGAGTGAAACCCGAGCGAAGCTGGATTGGATCCCCAAAACAAGCTCATGAACTCACAGACCTGAGCCCCCAAACGCAGCACCTGGCCCGGAGTGCCCAGGCAGTGCACACACCACGGCCCAGCACGGGCTGTTTGAACAGAAACAAGGAACAGATTTGCTGGTTGCCTGCTGGCTCCTGCCCCCAGCCCGTGTGAGCTCAGCAGCAGCACGGTCAGGGGTTTGTTCTCACCCTTCCACACGAGCTGGGAGCCCCAGCACGGCCCACCCCGGCCCAAACGAGAGGGCAAAAGGGCAAATCACAAACCAACCACCCCCGGCCGGGACAGCTCTGCTTGTCCTCAGAGCCTTTTCATGCTGAGTGCCAACAACCAGCAGAGATTTCAGGGACAAAGCGCCGTGACAAGTGTCAGGACAAAGCGACCAGCAGGACTCTCCAAATCACTTTTAACATCTCAGGAAGCCGAGCAGGGAAGCGAGCGATCCACCGGATCCTCCCCAACAGCCCACGCTCCCTTCCCACCCCCACACAGGCCGGATTTTGGTGCGCGATTAAAGCACCTGCCCAGGTGCCCACAGAGCACTTCTACCCACGTATTACCGCGCACCTCCCTGCGCCCCGGCCGCCCCCACCGCGGGGCTTTTGCCGCGTTCATTAAACCCTCCCGAAAGACAACCGAGGCACCCCCGCGGCGCTTCACCGGGCACCGGACGGGCTCGGGCTGCCGGGGCTGGGGGTGGCAGAGCCGGACCGGGCGCTGCTGCCGGACGGAGCCCCGCTCCGCGGTTCGCT
>VXBQ01016668.1:10399-20417 GCA_013400175.1 Phainopepla nitens | reverse complement strand
GACCCGGTACGGACCTGCCGGGACCCGGTACCGACCTGCCGGGACCCGGTACCGACCCCCTCCACAACCACTGACAGGGATCTGGTACGGACCCCCGAGACCCCGGTACGGATCTGCCGAGACCCCAGTACCGACCCCACTGTGCCAGCGCTGTCGGGGGTCCCGGTGCAGACCCGGGGGTTCCCCCGGTGGAGCCCCAGGGAGCCGGGAGGTGCCCGGGTGCTGTGACAGGTCAGGGCGGGCAGACGGTGCCACCGTTCTGTTCTTCCGCTCGTTCCCGAGCCCTGGGCGCGGGCCGAACCGAAAGGAAAGAGCCCCACCCGGGGTGGTCTGGGGGGGCTGAGGGAAGCGGGGAGCAGAGGTGTGACCACGGCCAGGTCACCCAGGACTGGGACCCAGGACTGGTGGCATCCTCAGGACAGCTGCTCAGTCGTGGTGGCTGTCATGGTGATGCCACCGGTGCGCCAAAGCACAAAGAGGAGCCAGGAGACACCCTGCAGCACCTGAGGAGTTTGTCTGGTTTTATGTCTCTTCAAATGTCCTTAAGTTACTTCTTGATGTTCAGCTGGTTGAATGGGACCAATTCTGGAAAAGAGCTTGACCCCCAAGGCTTTGTTTGACACCATGGGGGTGGCTCATAGGGCTTCAAAGGGCCCAAAGCTCTGTGCCACTGGGCTGGGAGCAGGGGAGACTGAGCACAACAGGCAACACACCAATGTTCCAGGAAAGCATCACCTGCTGTTCAGACACAGACAGACAGGACTGAATTAAAGGTTCTTTTATTTGGCTCTGTCAACAGTGCAACCAAAAAACCTGACTGAGCTGTAACAGGCACTAAACAGAGCTGAGGCAGCTGAGCAGAGCTGAGCACGCTTCCTAGTGCCTTTGTGGAGTTGTGTTTTGCACTCCAGGGAAACCACTTACGATAAAACCTTTCAACATTGTCAGACACTTAAAATAACTTCTTAAAACAGCCACAACTTCTTCAATCTATGCATCTTTCCCTAAGGGAAATGACCTGAACCTTGTCAGAACCATTCCTGCGAGGTTGGGATTAGCAGTGTCATTGCTCTCCTCATGTCGCTCAACCTTCCCCGCAGGTCTGTGCCCCAGGCAGAGCTGTGTGAGGTGCCACCCTCAAAATGTGGGTGCAGCTGATGCTCCTGGCCAGGCTCTGCCACCCCCGAGCCCTCTCTGTATCAGCACTGGTCGTTTCTAACAGCATTGACCGTGTAGAAGAACATTAACTTGTTTGGCAAATGTGAAACTGAAGATTCTTATTAACTTAATGAATTTTCAATTTAGTAACAGAAACAATAAAGGAACTTCCCTGAAAGCCAAAGTGTTGTAGGTACATTCAGTGCCAAGGTGAAGTCCAGCAGAAGGATGTTTGTTCTCAGTCTTCACCAAATATTGTGACAGGATTCTGTTTCAGAGTAACCTTGGAGTGGTTGAAGGGGCAAAGCCGAAGGACAGCCCTATTTCCTGGTCTTCTTTATGGGTCCTCTGACTTCCTGACTAATAACTTTCAAGATTTTATCAGTTTTGGCTTTTGTCAGTGCCTTCTTGCTGTACCACACTTTGTCCCAGATGGAGCACAGTGACTTGGGAGACAGGTAAAGAGGGTGGTTGTCATTCAGCATGTCTGGAGGCCTCTTCTTGGCATACTCCTTGTAACTGGCGACTGGGCAGACCTCTGGATCCTCAGGCTTGGCAAAGAGCCGTGGGCTTAGCTCCCCTTCGTTTCCCTCAAGGCTCAGATCATCCTTCCACTCCAAGTACTCCACCTCTGCTCTGGTCTTCCTCAGCACCACCTGTCCCCAGCACAGCTGGTGGGGCTTGTGGTGGGTGCTTGCCCCAAACCCCCTAATGAGGTTGGTGAACATGAGGTGCAGCAAGCCCTGAGGGTGCGTCTTGCTTAAAATTCCCTTCTTAAGAAGGTTTTCCACATCTTCATCTGTCAGGTTCTCCACAACAGTCCACTCTTCCTCCTTCTCCTTCTGGGACAGGCACTGATGCTTTAATTTATAGGCTTCCTGAGAGGCCCTGAACTCTGGCCCTCTCAAAATGCTGTACAGGTATTTGTGGTCCCTGAGGTACCGGTTGATGTTGCGCTGGAAGGTGGTGAAGGAACTGGCAGAAAAATCCCTGCCATTCTGTCTCTTGGCAGAGCTGAAGAACGAGACCAGGTAGTGGTCGAGGTCTGCAGGAGGCAGAGCGTGGATCTTGCGCATCTCGGAGGGGTGGTGTGACTTCAGCCAGTTTTTGAACACTTTTATGTCTCCAATGGTATAGCTTTTCTTTTTCTCCTGCTTCTTCAGCATATCTAAACGACAAGACACAGCTTTGTGGACAGCAAGAACCCACAAAGATCAGTAAAACACAGGGAGATACAGGATAGTGTCTACCTGCCTTCTGGAAGGTGTCTACCTGCCTTCAGAGAGGACAGGACTCTCCCAAACCCCTTCCCCTAGAATTGTGCCATATTTGTGTTCTCCACAAGCCAGCACAACCCAACAGTGCCCAGCTCTTTGTGGAAAGTCAGGCTCCTTCCTGCTCTCTCTCCCTTGGCAGCTGGCCCTGCTCACTGCCATACAGGGAAATTTCCCTCTCACTGTGAATTAACAGCATGAACCAAAGGTTGGGGTGGTTGGTGAGGGAGAGCAAACAGGTAAGTAAAAGCATACTATCATTTTGTTTGAAGGATTGCCAGGATTCCAGTTGGGCTCTCTCTCAAGTTGCCATGGCAATACCACATCTACCTAGCTCGATGTAGCATAAGAAATGAATCCTTTGGGCTGCTGGAAAGCTCCATCTGCTCGCCTGTGACTCGTCCAGGGCTGAGGACAGGGTGATGGAAAAGGGCTCATGAGCCAACACCTATAGAGATTCCCCTATTTGCACCAGGTTCTTTTTTACAGGCTTAGTTGTCATCCTGAAAGACTGATGGTTCTCCCACTGCTTTGGGGTTTTGGCCTGCTTTGTACTGACTGCTCCAGGTGCAGAGAGGAACAGCTCATGGAGATGCTGAGGCCTCCTCTGAGCCATGAGCCAGTTACCTTGGCAGAAACAGCTACTACACAGACATTCCCAGAAGAATTCCCAGTCCCTTCAGATAACACATGACATCAGTTATGAAAATAGTAAAATACTGCTCCCAAACCTCAACTGTGGCAGTTTGTGTGGTTATGGCTCCACAAGGAACAACAAGCCCTAAGCCTTTTCAGGACCAGCACTGGTGCTGTAAGCACATCCCAGGCAGACCCCAAATGCTGCCTCAGCAACCTCTGCCCTTCACAAGGACATGCCCAGGCCCCTGTGCTGCAGGACAGCACATATGAAAAATCTTCGTTCTTGAAAGGACTAAAGCATTGCGTGGAGTCCTGCGTTTCCTTTGCAGGACTGACACTCTGCTGCCACTGCCAGTGCTGGGAGGTTTTGCCACTGGCTTTGGTGCAGCCAGAGCTTTGGCCACAATTTCTCTGCATTACTCCCTCTTGTTTCTCTCTCTTTTGAGACCTGAGTTCCCCACTCTGACTCCAGTTTCCCAAAGGGACCCTCTCAAGTATGGCAAACATACTGTGTGGGGTTACTGGGCAAAATGGAAGACCAAAGTATTCAAACTGGGATGTTGGGGCTGGGGCAAAGCCAAGAACACCTCTGGGTACCCCAGAGAAGGCCATTCCCTACAGAAGTACCAACTCATTTAGGCAGGGAGCTTTGTAGTCCCCTTGAGCAGAAACAGGAGCGCCCCAAATCCAAGAGATTTACTTAGATGCTGCAGTACAGATCTTGGCAGTGATGTGAACTCGCCCTTCTTGGATATTTTGGGAAAGTGATTAACAGAACACCCCCACACCCCTGCAAGCACAGAACTCCACACTGTCTTACCTCCATTTGAGGCTGCAGGTGGACGGCTCTCTGGACTCTGGAAGGCTGAAGAACAAGGTGTCTGCCCTGATATCTCGCTGTCCTCACCCACATTCTGAGCAGCGTCCCCACTGGAGCCCGTTCCCAGTGTGCCACACTCTGGAGGGCTCACGTGGAGATGTTGCTGAACAGCAGCAGTGGCTTGGAGCTCAAAGAACTTCACCGAGGGCTGTGATTCAAGATGGGCTTTGGCTTCAGTGCTGGGGATAGGAAGGGGTTTCAAACATACCTTTGGTGATCCTGACCCCAGGAGGCTCCTTGCTTTGGAAGTTTCATCCATGGGCTCTGAAGCAGTGGAAGCACCCAGCCTCAGGATGTTCCTGCTCGGGTCCTCCAAGTTGCTGACAGGAGCCTGCAGAATGTAGGCACGGGCTAGGGGTGGCTTTGTCATGGGGGCAAAGGCAGCTCTTTGGGAAGTTGTTGGCTGGTGCAATGCCATCTTCTGGCACTGGAGCATCTGCAAATCCTCAGCAGATGGCTTTGACACATTATCCTGGCTGATTCTGTCTCCTTGGTTGTCTTCATCTGCCTCACACTGCTCTTCATCAGAGATGATCTGTAAGTCGTCATCACTTTCGGACTTCATGTTCTGTTCACCACTTTGGACTCTGCTAGCAGACATTGAGAAGTGCTGCTCTGCTGAAGAGAATGATGTTATGGGTTTCCTGGTATTTTGACTCCCACTGGGCTTGTTATTGCTTGTGTAGGCACTGTCAGCCTTCTGCTCAGTGACCCCTTGGGATCTGCCACATGAATCTGTGCTCCCAGAATCTGTTTGATCCATCTCAAAAGATGATGGGGTCAGCTTGAGCCTCTTTTCCTCAAAGCTGGGAGCCAAAGACTCAGAAGACAGGAGCCTCTTTTTCCCTCCTACAGCCTCAGTCTCTTCTTCACCTCTGTCGTGTGACTTCCCACAGTGCCAGTGATAGGCATGTCCAACTCTGCACATCCACAGCACAGCGTTGTCATTGCTTGAGTGACCCATGCTCTGCATAAATTCCAGGGCTGGGATCTGGTTGCATATGGTCCCGTGAGTGTGTGCCCAGATCACCAGGTTGGAGAGATCTGCTTGAAGGGAACGGGAACCGCTGCACCCTCCGTCACTGGCGCTCTCGCTCTGCAAAGGTGTTGGGTGGAGAGAAGGTGAGTGAGAGGATGTGCACACAAGAGCAGTCCTGGGGCTGTTTCTGCTCCTCCCCAACAGTGCAATAACTGTAGATTGACAATTTCATCTCAGGACTCCTTTTAAAAATCAATTTGTTCATTCTTTCTTGTCTGTGCTATCATTTATGCCATAACAGAACACTCACCATGCTGCTGCTTTCTGTCTCACTGAGCCTTCTCTCAGGTGGGGATCAGTAAGGGACGCTTTGAATGGCCTTTCTCTCTCAGAACCTGAAATGATCATCACACGTGTGTGCCATATACATGGATATGTGTATATGTATATAAATAAAACCCTGACTGGAAGATCCAACTGAATTTGTCCCTGCTCAGCCCACTGCAGGCCTGTGCCCTTCCTGGGCTGAGCTCCCACTGCACTCCCAGGAAACTCTACACACAAAACCTGACTGGGGTAAATATTTGCAGGATCAGCCTCTGCAACACCAACGAAACGGAAACTAAATATAAACACTGAAAATAGAATTTTACAAACTGAACTCTGCAAGCCATTCCTTCAGCACTCTGAGGTTGGCAAGCTCTGTGTCTCCAAGTGCTGAAGTGACTCCCAGGAAGCAGGAATAGTGAGGCTGGTTCAGCCTGACATTCTCTGACTTTGCAAACAGTAACAAGAGGCAGTTTCCCAACTGAAGGACTTGCACATCCAACTTGTATTTATATTAGAGACTAAATCTGAAACTCGCCCATCTGTTTGGAAGGCTCCATGCAGCAGCCTGGAAGTCATGCCTGTTCCTTGTGCCCCTGTTTTTAGTTTCACAGGGAGGACATAACATGCCCTCAGCCCCAGGGCAGCCTGGGAGCCTGTGTGGCCATCACTGACACTGCACACTCACATCTCAGTCCATGATTAATCAAAATCATGGTGGTAAAAAAGGCAAGTGGTGGTAAAAGAGGCAAGGCTGAAACCAGTGGTGGTAAAAGAGGCAAGGCTGAAAACGCTGGACACAGGAACCTTGTCTAGAGTGGTTCTTTGAGCAGTTCTTTTGAGCAGTTCTGGCCTGCACAGAACACAGCTCTCGGGGAGCACAGGCCCTGGCTGGTGGTCAGTGAGCATGTGTTGGGAGAGCACACCTGAGCATGTGCTGCACAGGCACAGGAGCTCCAGCCCCAGGGCTCTGCTCTCCCAGAGAGCTGGGGAACTCAGGAGAAGCCCATCCCAGCTGACAGCTGTAGGGCTGCTCCATAATCCATCAACACAGCGTTTGTCCACAGGGGTTCACCTCAGGAGCCTGGCAGTCAGGCTGAGGGTGAAGCCAGCAGCACAGGGGCAGGAACAGCTGTGCCACAGGAGTGCTGGCCCCGGGGCAGGGCTGTGCCCAGTGCCCTCAGTGCCCAATGGCTGTCCAAACAGTGCCCATCCAGCAGCAGCCCAACACACCGGCTCTCCTGCCCAAAGAGAACAGGTCACACCTCTCACAGGTGCCAGCTGACCAGGAGGCACAGGAACTGCTCCCTTTGGGGTGAGCCTGCAGCACAGCAGCACAGCTCCCTCCTGCACTTGGGCTCCATCAATCCATACGTTCCTTCCTAATGATAGCACAGATAATTTTAGCCCAAATGCTTGGCTGTTGCATGTGCCAGCACGTGGAATGTGCAAAGGCGGGATTTACTGAGAATTTTTTACTGAAATCTGCTGCTCCTTTAACAAAAATGCAGACAATAAAAGTCTTTTTGGAAGCAGCAAATGCAATCTGAGCTCCTGATGTTAATCAAGGCCTTGTATGGGATCTACTGTTCCTGTGAGCTTACTCCAGCAAACAGGGCAGGGAGTCACCTCCAATGGCCATTTCAGCTGCACTGACACCTCACAAAAAATAAGCTCTGCCCGAGCTTCTCCCCAGAGGTATTTGACTTATTCCCACCTCCCCAGGTCAGGGAGCTCACAGCCTGCTCCCACTGAGCCCCTACAAGCTGAACATAAACTGGGGGAAGAACCATTTTCCCTCCTGAAGCAAAAGAGAGTTTTATCTTCTGTGCAATTCCCCGAAAGGATTGAGCCACTCAGACAGACTCAAAGGAACTTCCATGCCAACAATCTGGTGGCTTCAGTCAGTGTGGGAAAAGGTAACAGGAACGGAAGCTCTGCATGGTCATACAGCCACAAAATTCCTGACTTGGCAGATGAACATCTTGATCCCTATCACAGGCCTCTGCAAATGGAATGCTTTTATCTTTCCTTATCTCCAGGCACATGTCTTCCTCTTCCTGATCTCTTGGAAAGAAAAGCTTTTTTTTTCTCTTGCTATTTAGTTCCCAGCACAGGCTCTGGTGCTCAGTTGCAGAGCCCTTAGGCTGCTGTGGCCCTCAGAGTTCCAGCAGCTGAGATTCCTTCAAAAGAATGACAAGTGGAATCAGTGTGGATTCACAGTCACAGCTGAGTGAGAAAAATGACCACTGTCCTTCCCCCAAAGGCTGGACTGGTATATGTGTTTTCCCTTTGAAGAATAAAAATCCATCTTGATCGTTGCCACAGTTTTTACCTGCTTCCAGCAACCCTGGGATCCCTGTGGGGAAGGGTCTGGGCTTAGGGTTTGGGGCTGAGGTTTGTTTTGGAGCCTTGTGCCTGATTCAGTGTCTGTGTGGCTGGGAGTGATGTTGTGGGTTAATCCTCTTTCCAGGAGAGGCTCCCATCTGATAATGGACACTGTGTACAGAACCCACACCTTTCTACAGGAAAACAGGACATTCCAGAGCTGAACAGTAAAGGATTTTAATTTTTTTTAACCCATAGGGAATTCAGTCTACTGCTAAAACCTACAGCTAGGTGAATTCAGGCTCACTCATGGAAAAAAAAAATGTTGGTTTTGGGGTTTTTTTTTAATCTACAAGGTTTGGCTTTCTCAGTCCCTGCTCTGCACAGCTTTCCAGGCCTCAGTACTGTGGGTGCTGATTTTACCTCTGTATTCCAGAAAATGTGGCCAGGTAATTTCACAGGAGTCTCCAGCACTTCAGGGGAGACTGAACTTTGGGCTGACTGAAACACAGAAATGCTTTTTCGGTTTTAAGACTTTATGTGTGTCCTTTGAGTCCTTGGTGGGGGGAAATCTCAGCACTTTCTGAGATTTATCCTCCTGTAAGGTCTGTCAGACACAGAGTCACCTGAGAATGGCACCACTGGGATCCTCCTGTCTCCCCCTCCCAGGTGTGCTGAAGGCCTAAACCCATAAAACAGACACAGCCTTGTGCAAACAGGAGCATGACATAAAGACACTAATTTTGAGGCACTAAAAGCCCTTTGCCCCCTCTGTCCTTGTCCCATTGCCCTGTGACAGCCCTGGCTGGTTCCTCTCACGGGCTCCAACGCCTGTTTTGCAGATTAGAACCTGGGACATGCACAGAGCCAGCGAATTGGAGAGTGCTGCCTTCCCTGCTCCAGATAAGACAGTGCAGGAAACTGCAACAATCCTGGTAGGAAAACAACAGGATACAGAACAGCAGTGCTTAAACTTGACTCCTGCCCCCTTCCCTGCTCCCTTGGGAAACCCTCCCTGGAGGTGAGGGGACCCCCAAACACACGTGTGGGGCATTGCCAGAGTATGGGGGCACTGCTGGGGCTGTGTCAGGGCAGGAAGGGCTGAAGCTGCACTCAAACACATCTGGCTGCAGGATGGGAGCTGAGAGGAGCAGCTGCAGCTCATGGCTGCCAGAAAGCATGCAGCTTGTCCCACCCTCCTTAGCAGGAGCCCGGGGGATGGATCCAGCATTTCCTAGCACATGGGTTTTCCTGTTCTCTGCGTTGTTTGTTTCCCTCCTCATCTGCCCTGTACAAGAATCTTCTGAGCACCTCTTCAGCTCTCTTCCTGCTTCCCCACATCCTTCCAACAGCCCCTCCTGCCCTGCTTGCAGAAATACAATTCCCAGGATACATCCTGTACTTGCTACAGGGCACCATGCCTCCATTTTGAGAGATGCTCCCAGAAAATCCCACCCAGAGTGTCTGCAGAGGGCAGGATCTGACTGCAGGCACCAGTTCCAGGCAGAAGACAGACCCTGCAGGCAAACGCTGGCCTCCAGCACCACACTCCTTCAACAAGACCTTTTTTGTTCAAAGCCTCTGACACCACTTTTCCCCTCTGAGTTCTAATTATCTCTGCTCCTGAGGGGCTGCGTTCCAGAGCCACTGGCCTGGGATGCAACTGTAAGCACTAAATCAAGGCCTCTGAAAAGTGCTAATAAAAGCCACGGGCAGCTGGCACAGCACTGCCTGGGCCACCAAACAGGGATCAGCCACCAAACCAGCCTAGACGAAGGAAAAAAATTCACTGGAAACCATGAACTTCTATTAATAGGAGCTCACGTTGTATTTCCCAGGAGGAAGCTGGAAAGCTGAAATCAGCGATGGCCAAATCCTCGACGTGGGCAGGAAATGCTGCACAGTGTCAAGGTAGAGTCTGGGGGCACCTCACACCTGTGCCAGTGCCCTGGGGACAGCAGGCTGGGCTGGCCCCACGCTTCCATGTCAAGCTGTGACAGATAAGCACAGAGCCGTGACCGTGTCCCCACCGCTGTCGGTGGGACAGGGATCTGTCCCCTCACCCCGGGCACGAGCTGCTGGCGGCCACAAGGCCGTGCGGGAGCACCGCTGCTTCACCCGCTGCTCTCGGGGTTTGGCACCGAGCACCGGGCACCGGCTGGCTCCGGTACCTCCGGTACCTCCGGCTGCACGAGCACCTCTGGCCCTCCCGCTTCTGGCTCGTGAATCACCCGGGAACGACGCGGAACGGGAACCCTTTTGTTCCTGCTCCTCGCGGCCCGAGCCGCCCGGTACCGCCGGAGGGCCCTCGGCTCCGGTACCGGCAGGGGGCACTCGGTTCCGGTACCGGCAGAGTGAGCTCGGCTCCGGTACCGGCAGGGGGAGCTCGGCTCCGGTACCGGCAGGGGGAGCTCGGCTCCGGTACCGGCAGGG
>VXBQ01016667.1:204764-239358 GCA_013400175.1 Phainopepla nitens | reverse complement strand
TTGTTTTGCAAACCAGCAGATTGCTGTTGGAACACACTTTCTCTGAGACCTGGACCAATAAAGAATGCATTTTAAGATTCTAACTTTTTTCTGTGTTTTCCATGGCTTTAATTAGCCTGGCAGAAATAATTTCCTATTCCACAAATGTCATCCTGTATGACTCTTCTACTTCAGGGTTCTGAAGTTGCCAGGAGAAACAACATTGACTTGCCAGGGCACAGAGCTGAGCTTTCTTATAACTGTCTGGGAAATACTGAATACCTGTTTTAAATATTAGTATTTTGTAAGGAACGAGCACGATGTATCCCAGCACTAACTTTCCCACAGCAATGTTCATGAACCCAACACACAGAAGATAGAAAAAGGCTAATATTTGTGCCATATATATTTCTGGGAACATGCACAGCAGAGAGTGGATGTTCTGTCAGATAATTTTCCTGGTTTTACAATTTTTTTTGCACTCAGATACCATAATGATAAATGTAACTACATTTCTCCAAACATTAGATATGTAGATTATATCAGTGATTTATATGTCCATCCTCGAACGGAAGGTATCATAACTTAGCAATGCTGAAAATTTGTTTCCAGTAAAGCTGTTATTTAATAAACAGTTCTTCTGTTTAAACTTTTCAAGCAAATGCTTGAGATTAGCTTCCAGTTAAATTCTTCTAGTTTTGCTGTTTACTCAGTGCTTTATATATTAGAAGTAATGACACTATGCTTTTAAGATATTTTTTTCTAAGTATAATCTGAAGTGTAATATAAATATAAGGAGTCTGTCTTGCCTCAAAGTGTCTTAATACACTAATTTAGTTTTAGAAAACATTTCAGTTTGAGAATAGAATAAATTTGCCTTTCTGTATCCAAATGAATAAACGAAGGAATGTTACATGAAATGTGGCAGGCTTGTGGCAGGCCCAATAAAAGTCCAGAATGGAATTTGGGTGCAGAAATAGAAAGTTCTAAGTCTGGAGGCATTACTGATTACCTGCTTGCCAGGTAAGCATATACTTGCTTCTCCATTGTACTTTAATTCTTTTGCTTTTTACTGTCTCATATTCCAGATACTGTGCATGTTAATATCACCACAGTAATTTTGATAATTATTTCATGTTTGGTCTGTTCAATATCTAGAGACTAAACCTCACTAAACTTCAGAGAGGCTTATTATGTTAGGAAGTTTCAGACCATGTGTGAAATGGAGGCTGATTTAAGAACTTTGTGAGGTTTGGTAACAGCTATTGCTTTTTAAAAAGAATTTAGAAAGAAGAGGCTCTGCCCCACTTTTTTTATAAAGGCTGAGTAGATAGTGAACCTTCCCCCAAGTCAGACTACAAAGTTGTAAGAATTCCTCAGCATGATGGGGAATCAAACTAGAGCTACCATCTGTTAGGACTGTGGCCTAGCTACCAGACTTTGGCTGCATAGTTTAATAAGATGGATGAACTATGAAGTAGTACCCTGTACAGAAAAGAAAAAGTGCTCCACTGAAACAGGGACAGAGTAGATCTGTCTGCACGGCCCTGCAGTCCCAAAGCCTACATTGGCCAGATATTGGGTAAACTTGCAGTTTCACAAATGAGGGCTTGTTATCCCAAGAACCCTTAACACAGGCTACGGTAATGCTCTTTCTTGTTCTCCTTGATTGTCCCGGTGACTTTTCAGTTCTTGAAAGAGTGGCAAAGCAAATGGCAAAGAAAAATGTGCTATATCTTCATGATTATGGCACTTTCTGGGAAAAATCAAAGCTTCCTTCCATCAGAAGAGGAACTTGAACCTGTATATTCCACTTTGTGGACAGTTTTAGGGGCATAAGGAGAAGGAGAGAAAACAATAAAAGAAAAACCTCTTCTAAAAGGAAAGAATAAGCTGTGCTCTGTTCTTTAAAAGCACTGGGATAGAAGGAGCCTCTGTTTCCCAACTGGCAGAGATATTTTCTATCAAGTATGGGTGATTCAGCTAAGCTGGGAAACAGCTGTTGGCTGACTATAATTTCTTTTTTTGCTCAGTATGCTTCATGGCTTGGAGTCTGTCCTGAATTATGGGACTGCTCAATGAACTCTGTTGCCTTAAGTCCCCTAGCACAGAAAGTAAATGTGTAGCTTTTAGGTTTGTAAGTCAATTACTGGATACAACTCAGAAATTATGTACTTGAAAGGGAGCTAATTCTTTATTTCATCTCTGGTTTTCAGTCCAAGTGACATCAATAGTTAAAACATGAAGAAGGTTCCTGCATTATTAAATCTCTAATACAGGTAAATTTACTTAGGCAAAACCCCTACTCAACACCTTCTCAAACACCTACACAAAATGTATTATAAATTATAAGACATTAAATGTATAGTATCAGAAGACTACTAAGTAAAGCCAAGGATGCATTTCTTGTTCTCTGTAAAGCTTATTGTATAGTGAGCTTCCATAAATGTTTCATTCGTTGATGAACAAGGACTTTAAGGCAAAATTCAAACATAAAAAGAGAGTTTATAGAAGGCAGAAGCAGGAATGGTTAACTTGAGAGGAATACTGAGCCTCTGTTTGGCATGCAGAGATATCTCTATGAAAGCCAAAGTCCACGTGTAGTTGAACCTGAGATATTACATCAAAAGCAGCAAGATAAAGTTCTTGAGTACACAGATAGCAAAAGCAAGAATAGGGAAAATGTGAACATACTGCTGAGTGGACAAATAATTCCTTTCGCCTTTTTTTTTTCTTTTTTTTATTGCAAGCCAGAAGATTTGCAAATGGAGTGACTACAACCAAATGGACTGAGATGAAATGAGGGGCAGTGAAAAGCACCAAAACTTGCCAAAATTACTCCCACTGAAGTCCCAAAATCAGGGAAGAAAGGTAAACAAGGAGACAGGAGATGCAATGGAGTAACTGCAACCAAATGTAGTGTAAAGGCCTGAAAGTTGCCAAAATTATAGTCAATGAAATCTTGAAATCAGGGAACGAAGTGAAACAAATGGATAGGAGAAGAACGGGATGAAATGAAAAGCTAAAAATTTAAAAGAGAATTCTGAAACAAAGTGAAAACAATAAAATGGTCTGGGATTACACAAAATGCATTGAAATGGACCAAACCTTGCTGAGTTGCTACTCATGGAAATCTTGAAATCAGAGAAGAAAGTGAAACAATCTGAGTATGGTAGACTTACAATAAAATGAAATTTAATTTAAAGAAATAAAACAAAGTCCTGAAATGAAGTGATTGTAATCAACTGTAATGAGATGACATGATGTACTCTTTGCATGCATTCTGGGGTTGCAACATCCCTGAAAGTCTAGGCTTTGTGGTCTTCACAAGCCTAACCTGAAGCATAAGCCTAAACCTAAGGGGTTGTGCCTGAGAGGGCAGCTCTCAGCTGGTTGCTAGCTCCATTTCCTCACTTGTATAATGTGTTTAACAGAGCTGTTTGCTCAGTTGTGATAAAGAATCCACAATTTTGGTGCAAAGGGCATTAATGAGCACTGCTACCATAATTCTACAAAGTAAAGATAAAGGTTGCCAATGATCTCAAGAGATTAAAATAGAAAAAGAGCTCATCTGATGACTCTCTTTTGTTCTAGAAAGTGTCTAGCTATGATCTTTTTCTTCTGGCAGAGGGAGTTTTTCACAGGAAGCATTTTGCTGCTGTTTCCATGCCTTGGAAGATAGTCAGGGATGTTGCTTTTTCATAGTTAGGTCCTCCATTCTTTTATTTATGAATTTAAAAAAAAAAAAAAGAAGAAGTTAATCTGGCTAAATAGAGAGCTACATTTTTCTCCTGTGCTTATGGCTCCCAGGAGCAGGCAGAATAACCTCAGGTGATTCTGTCTCCTCATAGGAAAGTCAGATTTCAGGTTTCAACAATAATTCTCTATCTTTTCACTGCAAGCTCATTAGCCTCTTTCTGATGGCTGCTGAACATTCCTGGCTCCCCAGGAAAGAATTCAGAGCAGCATGTGCTCAGCACATCTCAGAAAGAGGAGATGAAGACAGGCATTACTTCTGAAGTACCCTTGCTGTTACCATTTCCTTACAGTCTATAATGTAGAAGTGTCTATCTCTGTTTGCATCACCTTCCTGCTGGCTTGGTGGCTGTGATTGCTCCAATGGTAAGAGTAAAAATATTCGTGTTTTGGGAAGGGGGCACATTATCTACTTCGCTGTTCAAGCGTGGGCTCGGTGGTGCCCAGCGGTCCTTTCTGTGCACGCTGTTAGCTCCTGCCTCATCCAAATTACACAGACGTTTTCAGCACTGTGGGCAGGTGCTGTCACTCAGCTCAGGACCCCTTTTCTCCCCTCAGGCTGCCACATCTGCGCGGCTGCGTTGCGTGGATAACTCGTGTTAGGCGGCCCGTCCCTGCGTGACGCCGTGTGACGAGGTGTGCAGACGCGCCTCTCAAACACCGTCCTTTTCTGTTTGCCTTGGGCCAGGGCTGGCAGATGCAGCAGCTTCTACAGAAACAGCAGAGCCCTGCCAAGTCTGAGCCCCTGCTGTGCCAGTCTCTCTGGAGGAAGGGTAGCAGGTATCTGCTCCCCATACGTTTGAGACTAAACTGCAGGGGAACTGAAGCACGGGACATCAAACAGGAGGAACCACCTGAGCAAACGGAGACCTGGGCCCAGACTGCCAATGTGAGAGGGGCAACTCACCTTTCGTGGCAAAGGGCAGCAAGAACCTTGCAGGCAGAAGTGACGGTGCAGTTTTTCCTTAGTTTGAAAAGACAGTGAACACAGGTTTGGTGCACGAACTTGGATGTTTGCTGTAGCTAATTAGTAACCTTGCACTGCCCCACGATGCAAAGGCACACGTGTTGACAGGCCAGGCTTAACTGCAGAAGATGACAGCGCTGCTGCTCTCAGGGCACAAACTGACATTGTTTTGTCAAGCAAGTCACAATCTCCCGAATTCTGCTCTCTGCTCTGCAGTCCATGAAGGCAGAAGATGATAAGCAGAAAAACTTAAAGAGATTCTATTAAGACTCTAACACCAAAAAATAAAGTCAAACTATAACTTCAAAAATAAAATGTGCATGTGTCCCACCACTTTTTTCAGCCATATGATATTAATGCACTAAACTGAAAATGCTCAAACATACAATTCTGATGATCTAAACCCTCTGTTAATAATTTCTGAGAGAATAGTATGCTTGCTAGAGTACACAGTTTATTATTTTCCTATTTTCATCAATAATGCAGCATCAAGCTCTCATTAACAATTTTTCATGATTTTATCTGCACTTTTTCTGTTAGGATAAACAATGACTTGAATACAAGTCGGCATTTAGAAGTTTTTCTCAGTGTGCTGGCAAGAGAAGATTGCTGTGTGTTACTATGACAGTGAAATGGGGGTTGTTTTTATTTGATTGTAGTGTGATGCTCTCAATGCTAGTTTAAGCTTCACAAATCCCAATGTGCATTGGAACTCAGAATGCGCATTTTATATTTTTGTAGAAATAGAAAACCCTCAAATAACTTTTGATTTGAAATATTGCTCACAGATGAATTAATAACAGAGCCAGCATACGGAGTGAAATAGAAATTAGAAATTATAGAAGTGCATGCAAGACCTCACTACTGGGCTGCCAGTTTGTCAGTTACCTTTGGAGCTCCATACCAAATGATCTGTAGGTTACTTTTGCCAATAGTACTTGCCACACTCTCATAGCAACTGTACACGACAAGCTTGTTTTTCTGTGCTCGTTTGTAATTGTGGTTTTGTGTCAACAAAAATACTCACACTCTTTTACTCAGCAGATATCTGTAGAGGAGGTATCCACAGGAAGGAGGAAGGATCAAAGGTGGTGGCTGCAAGGGAAACTGAAAAGGGAAGGATTTTTGTGATTTTTAAGCCGACGAAAAGCCCGGATGGACGCTGGAAGACATCACAATGCCATGCAGCTGGTGAGTGGCAGGGAAGTGCCCTGGGGGGGGATGGGGCCTGCTCCTTTCCTTCTGATGGCAAAACAGCAAGGTCCTTGACATAACCAGCTTCCCCACCTGCACGGAAACAGCAGATTCCTAAACCTGCTGCATCTCAGGTTCCCTGGGAATGGCTCTGTGGCCTGGCACCTGCAGCTTAGAATGAGGTGTCCCTGAGCAGCAGCAACATGCAGGGCAGAGCTAGCCATGAAATATGAATGCTTTTGAGGTAACAACACTTTAAAACTTTATGTTGGGTTGCTTAAAAACCTACAAAAACCTGAAAATTTTCAAAACCATGCCACAGATGGAGATGACAAACCTTAGTTCTTCTATGGACTGAACACAGGCACTGTGCATGTGAGCTAAAGCCTTTCTGCAGCTCCCTTCTCATTTGTGTTACTCCAGGAGAAAACATATTGACTCATTTCTAGAAAGAGAGAAAGGCCTAAATAAAAATTCTCAGTTACTTTATTTACTTAATTACGTTTCATTGCCTATTTCAAAATCAAAAACTTTTTGATTTGTGTTCACTTGGTTTTGACCTAAGGCGTAATACCTGGGATAACTTTTGCACTCAGAATTAAAAATCAGCAACTATTTCTAATGCTACCTGTTTTCCTGTGCAAGTCTTTTTGATAGGGAAGGGCACCTCCTGTGCTGACAGCTTTGTGGCAGATGGATCCCACTGCCTGCATGCACCTGTGGAAACAGAATCCACACGGGTTCCTACAAGCACACCTTGGTGCTCGTGATGAATTTGGGAACAGCAGTAGAAGGAAAAGCGGGAAAAGCTGCCAACCCCAACCCAAGCTGACTTCTGTGGCCTCTGCTGTGAGTGTGAGAGCTGCCACTGATCTTGCTGTCTTCTCCCGGCAGGTTGCTCTGGGAAAGTGGCTTCAGACAGACCCTCAGGTCAGAGGTGCCCCCTCTCAGTGTCCCATAGCACAGGAATTTTCAGCTAGAAGCACAATGGGAATGGAAAGGCTGCAGATTACACAATAAGCCAAATAACAACAAAATTTGCCAGCAAAAAGCATTCAGAGTGCAAATACATCCACACCTCTCATTTGTTGCTGAGAGCCGATGAAAACAAGCTTCAAGCCCTCTCCCTCCCCAGGGGCGGCAGGCAGGCAGCAGCGCTGCCATCTCTGCCAGAAAAGCAGGCTGTAAAAACTTCCTCTGAGAGAGAAACTTTCATCTTCTGCCTCATCTGCTCTGACTCTGCCCTAGAGATTACCCAGGACGGTTTCCCATAAGCCACAAAACCAGGAGGTGCACGCCAAAACTTTGGCGAAACCCCGCTATACTTTCCCATGAGAGCTGGTGGAGGAGGCAGCGGGCTCAGCGAGGGCAGGGGAAGGGCTTTGTGTCATCCTCCAGCTGCTGCAGACTGCCTCTGGCCAGTCCCCAGCTCCTCCCCCTCTTTGCCAGGGCAGGAGCGCAGGGGTTTTGCTGGAGAACGAATTCAGAGCCGGAAGGTGGCAGCAGCAGACAGCCTCAAGGCCGCGTCCGCAGCTCTGGGGCGGCAAGGACGGGACGGCCGAGGGCTGCGAGGCGGCAGCCACTGAGGAGGGGGCCGCTGAGCAGGGTGCGAAAAGCTCGGCGCTGTAAGAAGGAAAGGGGTTTCGGTCCTGCTTCCCTCAAGCAGGCTAGGCTCGGCTGGAGTCAGGATGAAGACCTCCGGTCTTCACCTGAACGTCAGGTTTGCAGGAAAGTAGGTAAAAAGCAAGCAGGGAACTAGCAGGGAATTGCAGGTAGAAGTAAAGCTTTGAAGACTCTTTGAGGCTCTGGTAGCTCTTTCCCAAAGGCTTCAGAATGCAGGCACTGATGTACACTCCTCTGTCCTCCTGGCTGTGGAGGGAGGGATTGAGGGATTGATTCCCTGCGGGAACTGGATCCAGAATAAACACCTGCTGTGGCCCCAATTCCCCAAGCTACTCTGGATAGTTGCACCAAAGCCCTGCAGGTGTGCTGGATTTTGGGATTAAAACCACTACTAAATATTTTCAGGGATTCATGCAGTCTAACCTGTCATACCACCATGAACTGCTGGTTTTATAGGCAGGGTGGAGTCAGATTCTTCCCCAAACAGCACAGGAACAGGGCAAGAGGCAAGTCACAAGCTGCAACAATCAGAACTGTGACTAGATACAAAGAAGAATTGTCGCTCCAAGAGGACAGCTCAGCACAGGAACAGGGGCCCAGAGCTGGTTTGGAGTCTCCACCCTGAAGGCTTTCAAAACTTGGCTATCCAAAGCCTTGAACAGCCTGGTATAGTTCTGAGGCTGACCTTCACAAAGCCATCAGGTTGGACCACAGACCTTGAGAGGTGCCTTCCAGTCTGTTCTATAACAAGATTTTCAGAGAGCTTTAAAGCATAAATGTGGATGACAACTAAAAATTTAACGTGTGTCCTTTTTGTAACAGTCATTTCATGGCTGCTGGATGGGATTCCTGATCATAGACACAGTTTGAATTCTGATTTAATTTTTTATCTAGAGCAGGTATACCTTTGCGAACAGTGCAGAAAATTTCTTCAGTTTTGGAAAAGAAAAGTTTCAAGAGTCTGAAATAAATGTTCTGATTCTAGAAAGGAACAAGAAAGGAGGCGGGGGGGTGGGGAGGAGCAGAATTTCAGGACTTCAGACTTGCCTGGCTGATGAGGACATGTGATAGACAAAAAATCCAGCTGGAGAAGTTGGTGAAGTGTAACAGCACTGCAACTGACACCCTGTACCAAGGCAGTGACCTCTGCATGAGCCTGGAGGTACTGGGGCATTCTGTGCTGCCAGAGGGACAGAGACCAGCCACGGATACCCTTGATCCCAGTCAGGGTGAGAGGGAGGGCTCCTGCTTGGGCTACAACTCCAGAACAGAACCCTTGAGTTACACCACCACAAATTGCAGGCTGAGTTACCTGCAAGCAACACAGATATGCAAGACACAGATTACCTGCAAGTAATGTGAAAGGTGGAGAAATGCAGTGACAGTCTTACAGATACCCACAATCAGTGGAAACGAGAAAGGAAGTGTCTCCACCTGTTCATGCCTGTTATGAACCCTCCCGGGCTCTTTGAACCGGAGTGCCACAAGGCTTTTCAGAATGACTAGAGATAGTTGTCTGCTCTGGCAATTGCAACAGGCTGCAGCAGAAATCAAACTCAAACACTTGCTGTCCTTTGAGGCAGATGTGAAAACAAAGTGGAAATACAGGAGTTGCTGTGTTGTGTGGCTGTGAGAAGCTCATTTCAAGGATGAACACACTGGAAGCTGTGGCCTGAAGGTACAAAGCCTGCTTACTACATGGCAAGGGTTTTTTATGTTTCATGTGCACTGCCTGTTTGCCAGACAGAGGTGCAGTGCCTTGTGGGACACTCTGAATTGTGACATTTTGTTGCTGAAGTGCCCCCTGAACTCGTGACAAACCTTAGCTGTGGTATTTACCACTCCCACCCAAGATCATACAAGCTGGTCAATGAACATTTTTTCTCCACTACTGAACCCTTATGTATTTCCAGACATATGAACAGGCTTCCAAACCAAAAAGGAAAGGACATATGTTCTTAAAAACTACAAATTGGTATATCCTTAATGCACCTAGTGAAGAAAAGGGTAGGCCAAAAAATGCTGTGGCTGTTTTGTAGCGGGTTGTGGCTAACAGACATGAAAAGGCTGCTCAGGCAAGCCCCTGACTTGTTCTTCCTCTTGCATTGTAAGGAACAAGAAGTTCCAAGTTCCACCAGGCCCTGCATTGCACACTTAGCTGCAGACTGGGAAAGGTTGTTCAGTTTTTTCATCAGCTGCTCCTAAAGTCCAAGGAACTCCAAAAAATACCAAAAATAAGGGGCAAATATCAATAATCTCTCTTTCTCTCTCTTGGCAAAAATGGTAAATTCAGATTGCACAGACTTCTGGTGTCTGTCTCAAGCAGCTCTTTCAAAGAGGTCAAATGAAACCCTAGAAAATGAACATCAGCTGTTGTGTTCCAGTTTCTGTGGCATGCCACTGACTGGAGGTAGAAAACCAAGATGAGGCATTTATGAAGAGGGGCCAACCGACCTGGTGAGCTGGCCAACATTCCCCCTTGAAGCACAACAAAGACTATCCCCTATTTGGAACAACCATTGGATGCAAAAAGGGTTTTCTACATTAGGGAGTGAATTTCAGGGCCTGTTGCTGTGTAGTCTAATAAATGGCACAGAATGGATTTGGTATGGTACCTACCTGGACTGTTCTGCCAAAACTCACACACATGCAGCTTCCCACAGAAAAGGCCATCAGCAACAGCCACCTCCACCAGTGAGGGCTTCAAGTGCCTTTCCAGTGATCCCAGGGCTCCTCTCATGGCATAGCATTCCCTAGAAGGAACCTCAGGAAAAAACCTTCCCTGACTTCTACCAACCTGTTATTTCTCCATGACTCTTTCACATGACTGGGCCACTTGTAAAAGGTTTTCTCACCTTTCCTTATTGTCAAGAGGAACTTTGGATCATGAAACTGCCGTGCTCAGCTCAGGGGTGAATCCATCCGACGCGGGTGGTGGGCAGTGGTTGAGGCCAATGAACCGCGCTCCAAAGCAGAATTTTTCCCAGTTACTGGCAGTCTTACAGTCACTGTTGCTGATTAGTAGTATTCCTAATAATAATGTGTACATCTTCTGATCCATTAATCTTCTAGACAGCAACAATTCTGCACAGTTAAAAAGATGCACCTTCTTTCCCTCTTCTGAAGCAGCAGACCACAAATGTGATGTTTGCTAAGTCCATCTTTCACATTTGTCATAAAGAATGTTTACACTTCTGCTGTAACAGCATCTTTTCCAAGTCTTTTGTGTTCCTGTGGCAACATGACCCTGCTGGTTTTAGTAAAAACGAGTGGTGCAGCTGGAGTCAGCCATGAGGACTGCAACCCTTGATGTCCTCTTTAAGGCTGCAAATGCCCACTTCCATCTCGCAGCTCTGGAAACTGCTTCTTCTCATGGCACATTTTCCTGTCATATAAAGCCAAGAATGATTCCTACTTGGAGCAGAATCAAACACAACCCTGGAAATCTGGTTAGATGCTACCAAAATGGGCCATTCTGTATGGCCTCTGCTTTTGGTTGCTGGAGAAGTCTCCATCAGCAGTATTACAGAAGTTTAGTTTATTTTCTTGCAGAGAGCAGCTCTTTGGCTTCATTCCCAAATGGGCACTTGTATTTTTGCCATCTGTCACCTGTACAGGTAATGATTCCTCCTCAGAAGTTTCAGCCACAGCAGGATACCAGGTGAACAGAGAGATTGCAACATCCACTTTATACAGTGACCTCCTCACCTTGGTTTCCAAAGCAGCAAAATATTACAAACCCCAGGAGTGTTACATTAAATTGGTCCTTGGTCTGCTTACAACACGGTGCTTTCTTGCCTCTTTGAAATCCATTGCCACCTGCCAATTCTGAATTTCATAGTACAACACTAAACAGTAATTTGTCCACTTTTCTGTATTTCTTCTGACTACAGGTATGAACTGTGAGATCTGTCTTATGTGCAAGTTACTTCAAATCCAAGGTGATTAAAAAGTGCACAAGAAGATGTAGATATTGTTATGCCCCATAATCCAGTTTGTTGTAATTCTAACAGCCTTCAAAGTAACATCCTCAAAATAATCTACAATTTGTAAGAATCTAGTAATTCCATTTCTCTTTTGAGAGGGAACCCAGTATAGGTGGGCAAGAACTTGGGTGAAAGTCCAATTAAGTTTTTATCACACACATGCTGTGAAGTGTACAGACTTCCATTTTTTAATAAAACCATGAGAAGTGGTGACATTTCTTTGATGAACTGGCTTCAGCTCACAGGACTCTTGCTACACAGTGCAAATGTGTCCTTACACCACCATTTTTATTTCTAGTGTAAACACCTCCCAGCTCTTTCCCCAACAATTTCTCTGCCATTCTTTGCTGCTCCCCACTAAAAGATGTGGCATTGAAAGTAAGCAATTTCAATAAAACTCAAGAGAACCACTGCCATGCTGTATCTCAAAGCCAGGAAGCACCAACCTCCAACCTACTGTGAGCTCCAAGTTTGGCTGTCAAAAGCCCCTAATACAACATAGGTGGTATCTGCAGGTAACCTGGCCATGCTCATGTTCAGTAGCACGTGCAAGCAGATTTTATCACACAGAGGAGAACATATCACTCTGAATCCTGAACCCCAGCTAGAGTGGAACACTTCTTTCACAGAGGGTTTGCTATGAGCTAGAAGACTATTTTTCTTTTTCAAATTATTTGGACGGGAGTTAAAGTCTCTCTGGGGCTGCTAAGAAATATCAGCATTTCTAAAGCTGGCCAGGTAAGGTCAAAACCTTGAAACCGCAGCATTAAAACTGAGTTAAGCAATAAATTACAAGAAACCTCTGGAGGATGAAGAGGGAAGAGAAGCAATCTCAGCTCTCAGTATTGCCCTGTGGAAGAAGCCAGCAAACAAGCAATGCTTTCCTTCCAGTTCAGGCTAACCACATTAAACAGGAAAACACACTAAATAGGAAGTGGGATCCACTTAAGAAATTAAATCCTACAAAAAGATTCTGTAAGCAGCACACTCTTCACTTTCCAGCACTTTCTTCACTTTTCCAGACAGAGTAATAAACCTTTTGGATTGCACAAGTACAGACAGAGCAAACAAACAAGCACACGTAGGGACAATGACAGCAATTATTTCACTGACCTTTGCATTCTAAGAAAAAAACTCCTTCTCGCCTTTAGAGCTTTACATAATAATTTCTGGCTGAATAACACAGGTCAGGTGGGGAGTTCATGGGGCAAAGTATCTGTATGGATCAAATTTTTCAGTGATGTGCATTAGCCAAGCTCTCTTTGGCCTGTAGCAATGCCAGGAGAAAGTAACAGAGTGTTGCCGGTCTCCCACAATTTTCTAATAATTACTTTTGTCCTCTACCTGTATTGACTAAATTCTCTGACTCATAATATGTTGCCAGAGTTCCATCTAAAAAAAACCTGAAACAAACAAAAAACTAAACCCAAACCTAAACTTGTTTGTTGGAAATATTTCACAGCCAGGCAAGAATCTTGTCCTGTTTCACAGCAAGGATTTCTAACACAAAGCTAAGATTGCAACTGCTCTTTCAGCATCTCGTAGCAAGGTCAGTAAAACCACATCTTTGTGTTTTCTAGATCTGTAACTGAACCTGCATTACCTGTACTGTGTTCTTTCGCATGTAACTTGTAATAATTAAAAAAAAATTCCAGAGCAATGGTGCATTATTCATCCTCAATCATCTAGATATCCTGTTCCATTTCCAAAAGGATTGTATTTACACTTGATTTTCTACATTTTGAGACAGAGGACTGCCTCTTCCAGTCATTCTGGAAAGTCAGGGACAAGATCAGACAAACCAATGCTGTGTACCTCTACCAAATATTTCTATCACGTCCATTGCACTCAGGACAGCACAGGTAATTCCTGACATAGTAACTCGGTTAATAGGCATGATAATTTATAAAGTTTACATCCAAGTCAACCCCCAAACGTTCCCCCTTAAACTGTGCCAGTTTAAGGTATTATCTTTCCTAATACACATTTTTATGTCCATTACTGCACATTAAATAGTCAAAGTACCAGAGCTGTCATTCAACTGCCCATATCTCAACAAACTTTTGGTTTTTTAAATGCATGTCCCACCAAAAATGTATTTCCTTAGCTTACCATTAGCTGGACTCCATGAACGAGATGTGCACCATTCTTTAGCAGATACAGTACCTTGGACCCCGAATGCTTTTTATTTCAGTGCTACTAAACATCATCAGTTTGTCTCGTTCTAAGCAATTCAAAAGGTTAAAGAATGTCACAACCCCAAGTAAAATTCCCTCTCATACCTCTGTGGTACAGTTTAGTGAGGCTGGCCGCTGCCTTCTGCAGTGGCAGCTGAGATGGCTTTCTCCCATGCTGCGCGATCCACAGCGGTCTGTGCCTGGGATTTCCAAGCGCAGATTTCGTGTGCAACAAACACAACAAATGTATCAGTGAGCGGCTCCTGGCATCGAGGTCGGCTCTGTACACATCCCAGGGCCTGCACCAGCTCCTGCAGGACTCTCTTTGTCCTTATCATGTCAACAAACATCCTTTGCGTGTTGAATCCACTCCTCCATATTCGTGATGCGAAAACATTTTTCTTCGACCCTGTGCAGCGCTGCTGACTCACTGGTTAGCCTGGAAACGCTGCTAAACCATCACACTCAATTCCAGCACACTGGTGTAATAAGTCCCTTTCAAGAGATCCCGATGGGAGTCAGCACAGAGAAACACTTGGAAAATGAGCTGCCTTATCCAAGCTCTCGTTAGTTCATTCCTCATCCAAACAGGTAATCCCCAAGCGGGTGCCAGGCCACTCATTCTCATCTATTCACGATCTCTTTTAAGGTTTTAAGGTTCTGCTGCAGGTCATTTCTGCTCCACATATTCTAAATTAGCCAAGACTTCCAAACCTTTTATTTCTTTCCATTTTGGGGTATCCACGATGTCAAGCTGTTAATTTCTTTTGCAGGACGAAGCAGGTAAATTGTAAATTGTTTTGTACAACAGCTTTCAAAATCCACTCAGCACTTTGTATTTTCTCAGCCAAAAGATTTTTATTTCCAACAGGATTTTATGACTCTTCTGGATCGTTTCCAAGTTCTCCCAGGAAGACATTACAGGTTGTTTAAATTCCTCCTGGCTCGGTTTTAGAATCACGACAGCTCTGGTTTTTGTAAAGATTTGACCACCAGGCGCAGTCCTGCTCCACTGGAGAGCACCCCTCACCTCTGACCACAGCACTGGGGGGGTTAAGCCACAGCTGAGTCCAAGGATTTTAAGCACTTCCCCGTGAGAAATACTTCCCAGGGAGGCGACTCTGCTGCCGTTTCTTTATTTGCTCTGCACAGCTCCCACTACTTTCCAACCGCAGTGCACAAGGAAATACTGAATCTCCATACTTGCCACAAGCTCCCACATGGAAAACCTCCAAGGCTCCCTCCCAGCTACCCAAAAACCTGCCTCTGCTGTGACACCACCCTGAAGAGCCAAAGTGAAAGTGTCAAATTCAGCAGTTCCAGCACACACTGTTCCGCTGTCACAGTGCTACAGAGCTGACTCTTCACCAACATAAAATCAATGCAATAAAAGGAACTTTCGTTTTTTAATATGTAGAATAGAACAGACACTATGAAAAAAAAAAACAATTTTTATTCAGTTGAAAAGAAGTCATTTACTCAATCACATTAACTATGCTAAAAATGACTTTTTTCTGACTACACCAGCAGTTAAATATTTTCAGCACCAATTCATGACACATTAGTGACATTTATCACAACAGGTCTATTTCTTAATGTAAAGGACATACTAACTTCAGTAGCTGCTACTGGGAAAGGAGTAAGCAGAAGGCTGCCCTTTCTTTCCAAATATTTATGAGTGAGAGTAGCAACTTCTAGAAATAAATAACTGCCAAATTATCTCCCAAATCTTTAAATTGATCTTTTAAAAATAGAATTAAAATAGATATCTTAATATGAGCTATCATAGATTTTATTTTTATGTGCTGAATACTCCAAAATGTGAGTAGTTGAGCAAGCATCCAGTACATAACTTTTAAAATAGTTCTTCCCTCCCCACAATATCAACCCCATTTTTTTATCCATGTCATGCTGGTTAGATCCCTATCTCTAGTGACTTCCCAGTAAACACCACGTTGTTTGATATCGCTAGGATATGCTACCATCCTATGAGTGACAGAGGTCAGTGACCTGGTGAAATACCACCAACTCACACAAACAGAAAATTCATCCAGTCATTGGCTTGTTAACTCTGAACATCAAACAAATCCTAAGCTTTAGTTTTTCAAAGCCTTTGTGGTCTTCCTCTTGCTGGGCCAGTTCAGAAGGTCATCACTGAAGGCAGAACCGATGAAGGCAAAGAAACCAAAAAGCAGCAGATAGTACTGTCTCTGTCCTTTAAACAAATCAAGTTCGCACAAAACAAAAGGAGACAAGGTTAAAATGAAGTTTATTAGTTTTTTTGGTTTTTTTTAAGCTTTTTTTATATAAAACTGTTTGTGAAACAGCTATTTTTATTCCCATGGCAGAGTGACCCCTGAAAGATGCACTAACCCCTTTCTTAAGGCCTTAACAAGAAAAAAATATGATTTTTTTTGTTGTTCCTAAAACCCAAGTGTTATAAAATTACATAATTTACAAAAAAAAAAAAACCAAAACAAAACCAAAAAAACCAACAACACAAACAAAAAACCCCCCCGAATAACCATATAGTGTAGGCTGTTACACTGACATTCCCTCTTCCTTCCTTAGGAAAAGCAAAAACATAAAATAAAAAAAGGGCCAAGTGGATTTACCCCAATCAGTTTGAAGATATATTGACTCCACCAACATTCAGACTTCCTTTTGTTCCCCAATCTGGCAGGTAAACCACGTCTTCCTCTCACCTGCCTTCAAACGGAAGGCAGCTTCTTGGAATGATCTGGGGGTGACGTTGTTGCCACCCAGGGCAGACACTCCCTGCCCTGCGTGGTACAGGTGCTCCCACACCAACGAGGTGTGGCACCCAGCAAGCAGCAGCCACCTCTTACTGCCTGGGTCTCACGACCCAGGAGTCTGCAGAGGTTCAAGCTCACATCGTTAATAGTGTTTCTCAAAAATGGAAACCTCCCTACCCCTCAGACACAACTACTGACACCAAACTACCTGCAACCATCCAAGCCTTCCTCCCACACCCTACAAACAATTTATCAGTACTTTATTTGCATTTCAAAATTGAATTTCATCAGATGTTGTGAGAAAGAAAGCAAGAGGAACAGAGACAAGTCCTGTTTGGAGTACTCCCCGTTTTGCTGTTCTTTCCACAAAACGTTAGGCTCCACATGCCTTGCTTTGATTTTGGATTTAATATTTACTTTAACTATAGGTTTATTTTTTAATTTATTTGGGGTTTTTAAAATTTTAATCAAAAGCATCGAAAGGGATATAGCGCACCTTTCATTTAAAACAAAGTCTTTCAAGACTAAAAAATAGATCTTTATATATATATATATTTATCCCTCCCTCTTTAATTCCCCCCACCTGTTTCCTTTTTCCCCCTCCCCTCCCCACTGTCACTATGGAGATTGTGTCCATGGAAACAGCTGGTTCAGACTCCTTGGTCAGATTCTGTGATGTCATCAGTCTTGAGTGTGATGTAAGAATTTATGAAGGAAGTGCTGGCATTGGCAGGCACGTCGAGAGGGGGCATGGCTGCACAGTGGGAGAGATTCCATTCAGTCACGAATGTCCACCGCTTTTTATCTCAACAGCCTAACCTGAAAAACAAAGTCAAAATAATACTGAAATGGTTCCTTCTCTCCATCTACAAACAGGCTCCTCAGGCTTTGGAAAAACCCACTCAGCAGCCTACCACAGCAGCAACACCAACAGCTCTTTAGCTTTGTGGACTGAAAACAGATATACACGATGCTGAGTAGCTCGTAAAAGCTAATCCATGTGATAAAAAGTCTTAGTTCAACAACCAGCAAAAAAAAAAAAAAATTAAACAAGCTCAGTTCGGAAGGAGGTCTGGGATGACAGGATGATCCATGCCAGTGGCACAGCACTCTTACAGAACCTCTCCCTTCAGCAGCCAGGCAGGAGCTCACTCACCTCACATCTGCTCCTCACATCGACCGTGAGAATGGGAAGCAGAGGGGCCAAGCATGTCCCAGCATGGTGACAGCTCCTGGGATGCCACAAGGGACTGCACCCAGATGTTTCCCTACCTGTCAGGCTGCTACCATCCAGTGGTGGTTTCAGTGAATATGCAGCAGATAGTGAAACTAGTATCAAAATTACAGGAGTCCAGGAACCAAACCTGGGAAATGGCCAAATTTCACCAGCTAAAGGTAAAATCACTTTAACTAACTGAATGGCAGGTGATACTTCTTTCTGCTGCTATTTTGATCTTGCATATTATGGAGACAGTTCATGAAAGGACTAAGCTTGTGATGTCTTTCAAGACAAATGTGGAAATGTCCAAGTGCTTGGCATATGTTCTCCCTGTCCAGAAATTCTCTTAAGGTGAGAAAATGAACTTGAAGAATTTGCTAAGTTGGTGGAGGCTCAGTTCAAAAGAGAAACCACAAAGTTAAAATTTAATTTCTTTAAGTTATGGTTCTCATTCTTAATCTGCAGAGAGAGAAAGCAAAGCCTGAAATAATGTATTCCTTTCTTCCCTTATGTCGTAACACAAGCGAGCCTAACAGCAATTTATTTATTTAGTAAGGTTACTTACTTTGATATGACTTAGATAAATCTCCTCCTACCAGCTAGCAAGCTTGGGAAAAGGAAAAAACTCGCACCATAAGTGATGCATATGGAAAGCAGTTAACGGAATGAGAGGTGTGCCTGGGAGCAAAGTAACACCCATGTTCATTCACAGCTGGCAATTAAACTCCAGGAGCCCTCAGTAAGTGTGATGCAGAAGTCAATGCTGCTCTGATCATCAGCACACCAATTAGATTATCCCAGCAAGCCCAACTCCTGGCTGCAAATATCCCCCACCTAGGGGTGCCAGGCTGAGAGTGAGTCAAGAGTCAGGCGAGCGCGTACAAAAACCGGCCGGAAACGTCGCGGAGCACCGGCTGAAGAGGAAGGGGGGAGCTTCCCAGGGAGTTCAGGCAGCTGCCCTTTGTGGTTTCATCACTGCACAACTGCGAGCCCTCGCTGAAGGAGTGTCAAGGCCGTGTTGCTGTCTCTGGCTCCTGTACAACTGCAGCTTGCCCATGCCTGGAATCGGTCCAGAGCATTAGGCACTGGCTCAGGGAAGAAACAGGCTCGACACACACTGAGAGTCCTGCCTCGTTCCTGGACAAGATCCAGAGCACCAGACTTGCTCTCACAGTCACTTTCCAGATCTGGACTTAATCCAAATGTTCTAGAGGCAATTGGCTCAGAGAGAGAGAAGCAACAAAGACAGAATACACTGACTTGCCTGGATGCTATCCAACATGCAGGATTTTTCTTAATTTGCTAGGCCTGGGAGTGAACCAGGACTAAAACAGCCCAATAACCTCACAATTGAGTATCCATTGTATCTTACACTAAGGCCAGCAGAAGGGCAGGGCAGTTCCAGTACTACCTGGACTGCTACAGAATTCCCCTAAAGTTCTTTAATTACCACAGTGATACAATAATTTTTTTTTTGTTATAATTGGATCTTTTAGATTTGCATGTTTTTTATTTTGGAATGCAAGATCATGTTGGAATTGGAGAACTTAATTTTTAAGACATTTTGAACACTGAAAGGGGGTGCTAAATAGGAGCTTCTGGGGAAGCATTTATTCTGCTAAATAGGAGCTACTTGAGGCAAAAGTGGATTTGGAAAGAAATTATGCCTTAGAGAGAAATCTAGAGCATATGGTGAACACAGTGCAGAGATTCAGCAGCCTGCAAGGTCTTAAGTCAAGACATTCCTCTGACATAGAAAAAAAAGCTAGCACTGGAAAATAATGCAGGGAACAAAGCTGTGTAAAGGTCTCTGGGACAGAACAATGTTCACCAGTGCCTTAAAGGAATGGCCCAAAACCCACCAGACTTCCCTAGTGTTAAACAGCCAGAAAAGGCACCTTGGCTGTGGGACTCTCGTCCTGCTTTAACGTTGTGAATTCCACTGCCTGCTGCACTTTAAGGAAAAGATAAAAGCTTAAAGGAATCCCAGTGACCTTTACCATGGAAGAAGAAAGTTACTCAAACACTGCATACTGTTAAATACTGTTTACATGGTAACTGTTAAAACAACAGTGCAAAGTCAAGAATGAATGCTATTAAAAATGAAAAGTCACAGAACACAGCAGAGCTAAACCAAGCCAGCAGTCTACAAAAAGCATTTATATGGGACACAACCTGTTTCTGCTACTGCACCAAAACCCCACAATCTTCCAATTAATCTCTCATCCTTCACACAAAACACCATTAGAAGTACTTCACAATTACTTTACTTGAAAAACGAAAGATTTTAGGTTAGGGGAGGTGCCTGGGAAGCAAGGGAATGGCAATGAGGGAAGGGGATTACCATCAGCAGTTCCAAGAACTGACATGAAAGAGCAACTTCCCCTGCATGATTGCAAGAAAAAGACAGAGAAGCAAATAGCTTGAGTAAGAAATGTAACTGAGTAGTGAAATGAAGGCAAGAGACCTTCTTGGGCTGCAGTTTCATGGAAAGGGTGCCAACAAGTATTAATTTGAAACTAAACACTTATTTCATTTGAATCCATCCTGTTGCCTTTGAACTACAATGCACTTGCAATTGAATAAGAAATAAGAAATCCCAACCTCATCCCATTCCCTGGGTGCTAACTCCCACCTCAGTGCTACTCCCTCCTTGTGCCAGTGTATTTTCTCAGCCACACAGTGAACCAGATTAGGAAAATGACCCAGCTCTGATGCTAACACAGCAAAAAGCTGTTTCAGACAAATTGAATTGCCCACCAAGTTCACACTGGCTGTATGAATGCTGGGCCTAGACAAAGGAGGAGGCAGGAAGGAAGTGCAGTGAGGAACTTGGGGCGCAACACAAAGTTATGGAATTGTGACCACTTCTGGATACAGTTCTACCTTCTGTGCCCCATGTCTGTTTGCAAAACAGAGGAAAAAGCTGGGCTAAAAGAAACACAAAGTAGGCACCTGCTAAGACTAATGTATTTATCCCTGGATCTATCCACGTTTCCAGAAAATGAGAATCCTAGATTTCAATAATCCTGAACTCATCAATATTATTCATTCCTTCCATACAGAATTTGAGATACTTTCATGACTTTATTTATCAAAGAAGCTTACTATTAAATACTTTGAGACACACAGAAAAAACCCTTCCGATCCCTACGGACGTGATACAACAGGATATTTCTGCCACTGGTTTAGCTGAGTGAGTAATCAGGCAGTTGTAACAGCTAACAAGCTTTGCCTTTCACTGTTTAACAAAAAACTGCTGCAGAAATACAAAAAAAACTGAACAGGATGATAGCAGAGAAAAAAAAAATTACAAATTTTCTGAATTGACACAAAAGCACCTTGATTTCTCACAGAAATGGGGAAAGCACTGGATGTAAGGCAGCAGCTGGAACTGGAAGCTCTCCCCCACTCACCTGTGCTTGCTTTTATATCCATTCCCAGGAGTACACTTCCCCCCTCACCCCCGCTCCGACTGCTCTGTGCTGAGGCTGCCTTTCACCATCTTGTTCTGCAAGGAGGGAAGAGAGCAAGGAAGGAGGGGCTGACGAACCAGCAAGCCAAACAGAGGAGGAAAAAGAAAATGAGGGAGAAACGTAAGACATGGGTAGGGAAAGGGAACATACAGAAAGTGAGAGAGAGAGAGAGAGAAAGAGAAGTCAGTATTGGAGCCAGAAATAGACTTTTCAGACAGAGTTTTCCCCGAGACAAAAGCAGGTAATTCCACAAAAGTAGAGTCTGAGATATGAAAGCCTGGTTAATTTTAAGAAACACAGAATTTAACACAAAAAAAGTAGAACAAGCTGAGAAGCATCACTTGAAAATTGCCCAAACAGATGGCTTAAGACAATCTAAGAAGGCTGAGCCACCAAAAGGTGAGGTATCCCATCCCCTTTATAGCCTCTCCATGGCTCCACATCCTCATTAGGTCTGTTGCAACCTCACTTGCTGTGATTCAGACAGAGCTGGTTGGATCTGTGAGAGGAACCCTTCTAAAGATGATAGTTTTCAGACAGCATTTTCCCTGTGATAAAAGCTGATATTTTGCAAAAGTAGCACATTCAGGACATGGATGGTTGAAGCATCAATCCTGACAGAAGGAAATGGAAAAGCTCACTGGGGAGCACCTGGAAAGGCAGGACCAGTCCCTCTGGACTTAGCTTGCCTATGCCTGAAGTGTCAAGCACAGTTAATGAGGCAAGAAGCACCTTTGCTCTCCAGGAGCCTCTTACTGTGATGAAGTGCATTTACCACTGTGAGACACGGACTGCCAAAGGGTAAGAGGCCCTGTACTGGGGGGACTTAATGCTGGAGATCTATGAAGTTAGCTCTTCCACCCATTAGTTACAGAATGGCAGAGTGAGCTTTGAGACAGTTACTAATTTGCTAATAATATTAAGCTGGTGTTACCTAAAAGCATCACTTTCAACAGACTAATTGAAAGTCTTTCTTCCTCTCAATTGCTCATACTTGCATCATACAAAAAAATTGATGCAATTTGTTCTCCGATCGTTCTAGAGCAATGGTTTTCAGCTTTCCTGTTCCTGCATTGTCACTGTCTGGAATTCTCCTTTCCAGCAGTGGAAGGAGCAGAGTGAGCTTATATTCTGGCCTGCAGGAAGATTGGGAACAAGTCGGTAATGATTAGGGAAACAGGCGGTGAGAGCAGAGAAAGCAAGCAAAGAAAACTACTTGGCTTTGAACAAATTATTTGTGTCTTTACTAAGCAAAAGTCAACAAACTTCAGTGTCAAAGAAAGGCTGCTGGTGTTGAATTTCTGGTTTTGACACAGTGAAGAAAGTGATCTGCAGTAGGATAGTTCTGAATAGAATTCAAAATTGTATTGCCTCATGAAGTATCATTACAAACTTAATTGGTAGTTGACCCCCTCCCATCCCACAAGATTACTTTAGAAATCCATGTACCTTCTCAGAATTTTCTCTGGGAAGCTGGATTCTTTGCCTGAATCTAAACCAGTTCTTTCTTTTCATGGTTTGAGCACCATCACTGCAAAGTGCTCACATACAGCAGCAGTGATCCAAGCTATCTATGTAACACTGTATTTCCCTGGAATACTTCAGGCAACAGGCAGCAAAAATAAAACAGCCTGCAAATACACAACCTTCTGTCACGGTTTAACCTCAGCTGGCAACTAAGTACCAGGAAGAAAATAACTATCCCATCCAAAACCAGGACACACTGCAATTATCTTTAGTCAAGTATCCCAAGTTGAGCAGAGGGTGGTGCTTAGGCAGTTACATTCCACAGTAAGGGGAGCTCATCCTTTCTGTTTTTGTTTGGAAAGATCTGCAAGTTCTTGTAGCACTAATGCATTGATTTAAGCTTGCTGTACATTGTCAACATTATTCCACAGTTTTGCAGAATAATTTATTTTCTTTTATATAATGAAAAGTAGGCCAATTCTGGATAAGAGCCTGAATGTGCACTGAATCTTCCACCGCATTTTAAATTCATGTATATAAAAACATCATTTTGTGGCAGAACATCCAAAAAGAACACGAGGCTAATTCCTGTACATTTAAAAAAGACAGATTAAGAATAATCTGTGAAAACAAAAGACCACCAGATGTCAGTCTAATTCTAGGCAGGGATCTGCAGACAAGAACTAGATGGAGACTAATCCCTGCTAGAAAGCAACACAACTCTTCCCTATTATCATTTCCTTTTCAGCACAAGCCATCCAAACTCTTACACAATTCCTGTTGTATTCAACTGGCAACAAGAACAGTTGTTTTTCTGGATACTTTCTGACCATTTAGAACTGGAAGACTGGTATCCACAACCTCCCAGGGATGTATCCTCCCTTAAGGGCTGGGAGGGGTATTCCCAGCACTGTATCCCATTACTGAAGGCTACAAGAGAGTATGCATTGTCTACCTTGTCTCCTCTTTCCATACAGACAGCTCTTTGCACCCCTGTGTTTGTAGGCTCTGGGGACAATTATTAAGGATGCCCAGAGGCTGGGCAGAAGCAGCAGAGGGGTCTTCTGACGAACCAAAGATGAACAGAACAACTACACAGATCCACTGAAGGCTGAGTGGTTGGACTCAGTCCAGTTACCACTGGTGAACTAGAGTAGGATGTTTCCAAAAGCCAGAAGAACTTTTTCATAAAGTAATTTTTCTTCTTCCTTGCATGCTCAGTAAATCCAAGGAGAAAACTGACAGTTCAATGCAACATTCAAACAGGAATAGCGAGCAACATACTGATTCTATCACAGAATTCAGGAAATGAAGCTGAGCCTTCTGAAGAGTCATCAATGATCTAAAGAAACACTGAGCAGATGGAACAAAAATTTTATCTTCCTAAACTCAGTATTCTTCTTGAGTTGATGTTTGGCCCCAGAATATACCACAAGCATATATCACAGAATAACTGAACTAAAAGCATCTCTTACTACAGATATTATACAGGTAATAAATTTACTAATCCAAATTTAGAAACCAGAAGAGGGCAGCAAAAAACCCAGGTCTAATCCAGGAGAAGATTCTTACCTTGTGCTTGGGGCACCTCACTGAGAAATTCTCTTCGTTTAGTAAACAATCTAAAAGAGGAGAAAGACAGCAATGTATTATTTTTTTTAATGAAAACCAACTGAATAATACATCACACATGTTAATCTTGCCTCACAGGTATACATTTTTCATTCAAAGATCTCTTACAGAAATACTTTGCTATTAGCAGGTTCATTCCTTCCACCCCCAAAGTTTTAGCCAACAAAATAACTGAACACCCCAAGTGACAATGTTGCTTGGATTACCAAGCAACCCTGGTTTTCCCAATGATCTGTACGAATGTCTGCAAGAATGGCAACAGCAAGTCTACAAGTCCTGTATCCCAACCCTCTTCCAGTCTTCTTTGCTTTAGCACAAGGAAGATGGACACATTCGTCCAATCTGAGCAGACAATCCCTGTATTTCATAGTACAAATGCTACCTTTCACCCTTACTCCAAGGCCCTGCCAGCATCAAGGGGAGGAGTGTGTGTCTCTAAGTATGGGCATATACACTTTATTTGCAAATTCCAAATCTTGGCGACAAATTTACACTGTGACACTATGTCTGGTAGTCTGGTCACTCATGCTGCTCTTAGATCTGCTTCCATGAATCCTGTATGTGAAGCTTCTTCTATGATCTAAGAAATGGTTTCGTTAATTACTTAAACCTATTACATAAAGTGAGGCATCTATGTGGAACTGCTTATTGAGGAACAAATTAAGCAATATTGCCATTTGAAGAACACTTATTTAGCAGCACTGCCAGAGTAGGGATTGCTTCTCCTCACATGCCCCCTCCCAGACCATGCCTCTGAGTGATGCAAGCTCCCAGAACTCCAGCCAGGGGAAAAAGCAGCACTCCCCTCAGAGCACTCAGCTGCCTTCCCTGGGCACCCTGAACTGCAGGGTCACCTCTCAACCTGCCCAAAGGCCTGACACCGCTCTGTTCTCATCCCCTCTTGCACTGGAGGCTGACCCAAAACTGTCACCTCAGGAGCAGGACCAAGCAGCCATGCCCACCTCAGCATGACCGACCAATGCTGCCCCGGAGAATTCAGCAAGGTGCTAATGCCCTCCTGCCTGCTCCAACACACCCCAAGAGCCCACAAGTAGAGAAGTGCAGTGGTAAGTAAGACGTGCTAATTTAAAACGCTCTTAAGTATGTAGCATAACCAGTGCTACCTGCTGTTTCAATCTGCTGGAAGAGTTTAGCAGACAGCAGGAGACTGGAACTAAAGCTTGAGGGAAAAGCTTTCTAGATACCCAAGCTTTGGCAGAGCATCCCTCTGCTACGGAATGCTTAATGTTTCAACATGAATGCCTCTGGCCTGAATCAAAGGGAAACAGCACGCAAGAGGCTAAGTTACTAGAGAGATTTTAGCAAAGGGGAGTAAAACCCTTAATCCTGCCACAGATAATTTCAAATGCAGCATTAGCAAATCACAGGAAATAAACAAAATGTCTTCTCATTATAAGGGCAGGAATCGTACATTTAGACTACAGCATGAATTATCACTGCATAATACAGCAATCATCAAAAATATACAGAGCAATCATCAAAAACATATACAGTATGTTAGAACAGAATGGAGTTCTCCTCTTTGTTGGAAACCCAACATCGGTAATGAATGCAGTTCCTCAGAAAGGAAGACGGTACAAGGATCAGGAAGCAGTGCCAGCAACCTTGTACCTAATGCCCGATCTGTGTATGGAGCTCCATTTCTTACTAAGGTCAGCATTTTTGTTCCAAATAATAGCAGATCCAATTAACAGCAATTTTTTTTGTTTCTGTTAAAGGACTACTATGAAAAATATCATCAGCACACTGTAGAAAATCAGCCGAATACCAATAAGGCAGAAATTGTTCATCATTACAAAGCTGGCCTGGATTTCGGTTAGCAGTTCCAAGTATTTTATATAACAGATTACGATTTGTCATGAAGTCAGCAGACACAAAGCTATGATCAGCTCATTGTGGCAGAAAGGGAAAAGAACTGAGATTTGTCCTTGTTTCCACAGATTTTTCTCCATAAAGCAGTCAGGGAAAACCTAAAACATTTTTAATAGAAGCAATTATTCTTCTGTAAGCTTCATACTTTTCTCTCACCCTCTGTGTTCTGCCTGTTACTCATCTTTAATGATACTTGTGAAGACACAGGATTTCTGTTCTCTGAAAATTAATTTTATTTTGCTGTTAATCTTTTCCTAATTTACAGTCCAAAATACCTTCTGTAAGTGGAACTGCCTGCGATATGTGTTGTAGGGACAAGTGTGCTGCAACCATCAGGATCCGACTCCAGGTGGAGAGGAACAAGCGGAGGGAGAGGATATAAAATTTCAGAAAACAAAGATCCTGTTTCCATGGAGACATCTCTAGGACTAAGTTATCTTGAGACATCAGAGGCTCTTCATAAATTTGGACAGACGAAAGCCAAACACAGACAATGTTAACCACAGTCATTTCCATACAAAAATTACTTAAGTGGCACTACCGATCTTGATTTTTATGTAAATGGATAAGAAATGTTCAGCTCTCTTACACCCTATATTGCCAAAGACTATTTTCTACGAAAGGAGATTAAGACAGCCTGAATTAGGCTATATAAAAGCACCCATAAGTACAAACTGGCAACCTGAGAAGCCACATGCCTTGCACAGCACTCACTCAGCAGCAGCCTGGCTCCTCGCTGGGCTGGGACTGGACACCAGCCACTGGTGCAGGAGCCAGAGCCCAGGTCCCACCCAGGGCTGCCTTCAGTGCTCCAAGGAACTGAAGCCGTTTGACACACTCCAGCCTCCAGCCCTTTCCCAAAAACATACTGCCTTTCACGAGGCACAGTAAGTGACAGGGACCAACTTCTACCCCACACAGACACAAAAGCAGAAACGCTCCAGCTCACACTGCAACTGCTTCCAAATACAACGCGGGTACTTCATCTCAGCTAAGGCACGGTCACTTCCAGGAATTCAGACAAACCAAGTGTATATGACTCAACATACCCTAAAAAACACTCTAGCAAGTGTTTTCTGTTTGGCTTCATTTCTTTGAGATATAAAACCAGTCATACATATTCCAAAAGCCTGAAAGCCCTTGTAAATGTTAACACAAACATCTGAGGATTCAGAACAGATCTGTGACAGATCCTAAATAAAGCAAGGTGGTACCATCCTTCAAAGCAGGATGGCTGACTTCAAAATGGAACTACCACTGACCTCAAGAAAGCTGAGAAGCATCTATACAGTTTTACTACTGAAAGACAGTACAACTGCAAAACCAATAAAAAGGGTTTACAGGCAGACAGCAGGCTGAGCAAAGAGAAAATAATGTTGATTTGTTTATCAAGAAGTCTACATTTTCTGCTTGGGCATAAATGAAAATCAGGTCTTATGCCATATATCTTGCTTATTTCTTTTACACAGATTTACTGGAAGAGTGTCTATAGATTAAGACAGCTTGATTACACCCACAGATAAAATCAACTGTAAACAAGGTCTTTTACTGTCACACCATCAGGCTGAAATTTTGAATGCTGAGAATCTACTTCAAGTTGGGACTCTTTTATTTGTTTTGGTTGAAAACTTCAGCTGAAGCAGCCCAACGATTTCCTTAAAACTCTTTCTTGGAAAAAAGTTATTCTGCCCATGTTAAACGTCCCAGGATTTTTTCTCTGAAAAGCTCTACAATATCCTGCTTTTGAGTGGGACCTGGATTTTAGCATGCCCTTGTCAGCTACCACAAAACCACCTTGAAAGGTGATATGGGGATTTTTATGTGCGCATCCTCAGAAGAGGCTTATTAGATTTTAGTAGCTAGGTCCTTTTAAAAATTCCACCAAACATACTTCTGTCTAGGGGTGATCAGGCCTTTCCTGTAAATGAACCTCTGCCTTCAGATTCAGGCACCAGACCCAAAAGCAGTGAAGCTGTCATTTCTAAGACTCGAGCAACCCAAAAGAAGAAAGTGACCATTTCAAAAATGCAAAATGGGAAGCACTAGTCCAGCAGCAGAAGTGAAACAGTACTGAGAAAGGCAATCAAGATACAGAAAGAATAGAGGCTAGCAGGAGGGAGACCAGTGCTACTAGAAGTCAGGAGCAGGGAATTAAGGATGAGTGACAGCAGGAGGCTAAGACAAAGAACTGACTGGAACAAGGCATAGAAAGGTGAAGAGAATATAAAGGACAATGTATGAGAACAAACCAAGACTAGCGGGGTGAGGTGTGACAAGGAGCTGAGTTAGGAGAACCAAATGGCAGTGACAAAGCCCAGAGAGGAAAAAGAACTAGAAACAAGAAAGGACAAGAGGAGGTGGAGTAAGAGCAGAGAGGAGGAAGCCAGAGTGAGAGCTAGAAAACTGGACAAAAGCAAAGTCAGAAAGAATTGGGTCTTACAAAGAGACTGAAGTAATAAATTCGTAAAGAGGAGCCAGAGACCAACCACATAAAAGGCCTATGGCTTGTACGAGAAGCCAGAGAGGAGAATGTATCAGACATACAGACAAAAAGGAAGAAACAGACAGGAAAATGTATTTAAAAAAGCACCAATGAAGCCTTTTGTTCTCACTAAACCATACACTTCCTGGAGTGAAACCAGAGACTCACCAGTTTTACCAACTCCTCCGCTATTTTTTAAATATGTTTGTGAAACTCGCAGTCCAAGTATCCCATCTCCATGCAGCTCTTGCAATTTATTACTGCCGTATTACTCAAAGGAGGGAAATTAACTTGGAATTGTGCACTCCGACAGATGGCCACATGACAACATGATGTCTCATAACAAAATTAAAGGAAAATGAAGTAAGCATAGCCTTGGAACCTGAACACAAAAAGCTACTCTAAAAAAATCTCACAGGTTGCAAAGTCAAGACAAAAGTGAAAAAAAGCCAAATTTAATCTAACCCAGGTCTACATATTATATAGCAGACATGTTACATTTAAAATGGACTAAATAGTATGATTATATATGGGTTTTTGTGCATGATGTTGCCTCTTCCACACATGACACAGAACTGCTCTTGGGGATCAATCATGATTGTATGATATATTTCTCATTTTGGAGGATCATATGTTTGCTGAAATGGAGTAGAGTTAATGAGTGGAGTAGAGTTAATATATCAGAAGAAAAAAGACAGTATCTGAATTTTGATATCCAAATTCAGAACCCAGAAAATGCTACATACTGTATCCAGTAAAACATGAATTTAAATTGAGCCCTTAAATTATTGGGAACATTCATTATAATTTATTTTTGTTTTTTCATGGTATTGAAAAGGGCAGGTCACAAACCAGAAACAAATACATACTAAACACAACATGAAGGTGAATCTGATTGGCAATCATGTCTCAAAACCACACAAAACCAAGTTTATCAATGGTCATGAAACTCTCAGGCATGACAAAGATGAACATCATAGGAAATTTGCCGGTTCTACTTTCAGAACCAAGAAGGAATCATCTGCAGTAAGTATGGCACAGATCCAGCAAGGGCAACACAGGTTCATGAATGAGTACCCTTCCATCCTACAGGCTGAGGCAGGGCCTCATGAAAAGAGGTATCAGCCTTTAATGAGGTGATTGCTATAAGACAGATTCATGAAAGACCAGCATTACACTTATGTGGGCACCCTTATTTCTGGTACTCTTTGAGTATGTGATTTTTGCAACCAGAATAGTCTTTCTTTCATGTGAAGTTAAGGATTTTATTAGTAGTACTGTGGTACTAGAATATTCTACTGCAATATTAATTTAATAATAACATTCCTATTAGAATAAAATGCAGCTCCCCAATAGGGTGGGACTTCACAGTGAGAGGTGCAGTGCAGTCACTCAGAAATGAGCATTCCTACTTCAAATACTCTAACATTAAAAAAAAAGACAAAACCAGCACAAAATGGGTGGTGAACAAGGGGGTTGCTGTGGAATTGGAATAACAAACAGGAAGCTTGCAATTATTTTCCAGTCTAGAGTCGTAATCTTGAATCCTTTCCTGCTTTTTATCAGACAAAGTTTTGTATGACAGGAGAAGTGAGTTACAGGGGACTGGAAAAGTGAGGTTGGATTTTTTTTTTTTTTTACCCAAGAACACAGTTTATCTCCATGAAAAGCTGTCATTATTGCATAAAACCACCAAACTCACAAGCCCAGGCTCACAGCTGGAAATAGTATCACCTAAACAATTAGTTTGTCTAACGATGAAAACTGGACCTACTCAAGAGACTGGCTAAATTGCATCTTAGGAGGGAGAAGGAAGGTTTGCTGCAAATGGTACTGATGATTCTACAAACACCAACACTTGAAATCATTACTAGGACCACCCATAGGAGTGTAACCCTGAAAGAAGAAACCCCTTGCTGCGTGCTCACCTACATCCTTTTAACAAAGGGTTTCTATTTTTGGCAAGAAAAGTGCTCAGTTCTCACGCTGCAGCTAAATTTCAGTCACTGTAGCTGCACTCCCCTAAACCAGGCTTTTTCTGCTCTTTCAGGCAGATTCCTTTCCATTACAAGCTCCTTCTCCCAACGTGTTACTGCACAGTGTTTATCTTCTCATGCCTTTTCTTGCCATTTTTATTACGTTATCTTCGCAGTAGGAGAAAAACTGAGAGGGAGTAATTTGGAAAGTACCTCAGAATTATTTAGTGTTGTATGATTTGAGTAATTATGGAACACAGTGAAGATGTCATCTGTTCCTACCTGCATCGATGGCACACGGGTAATGGTATCGGAAGGAGCAGCCTTTGTTGTAGCAGCCTAAGGTGGCTCCTGGTTCCTGGCAATGGGAACACTTCTGAAAGGGAAACCAAAAAAAAGAGTAATGAAGATTGCAGTCATTCTTCGGAATACCTGTATTTTCCTGGGAATTTTATCAACCACATTCCAGCACAGATTTTTTGACAAATCAGGTTATACTCTATCTTTCTAAGCCATACAAATAAAGGCCTTCCAAACAGGTAACAATATGAGCTCTTTCAAACTATGAACTTTTCAGCTGTGCTAACCAGGCAAGAGATATGAAATGTTCATCCATTCAGAAAGAATTTTAAATACTTCTCAAATCTGTTTTACTGGCCTGTGTTTCAGTACCTGACAATGACATCACTATTAAAATAGGAGAAAAAAGTGTTCCTGAATCTACAGTAGCTTTAAAAAGGAGAATGACAAATAGATTTAGAAGACACCACCATAAAAGTAATTTGATTACATCATTCTCATTATCACTAGTAGATGATCATGGCCAAGTTGAGTATTTTTTCCTAAGTGATCAAAAAAGGGTTTATTTGGAGCAGGAGAAGGTGCCATCAGGGGAAAATGCCTCTTCATCACCAAAACAGCACATCCAAAAAAAGCACTTGCAGTGCAACAAGGATGCTCACACAATTATTGTCAAAGTAGCTCAGGCTCATCTGATGACCACGTTCAATTTTCATTAGTTAAATCCTATTAGCTCAACTAGCCAATGATGGATTTGACCATAATATCCGACAATTGTGAAAGCAGGAAGAAAGTCTCTCACCCTTTTACTTCATCCTGAATGACTTAAGAAATGACCTAAGAAGTAATTCTAGAGCACATCTCATTCAGACAGTCATTTTATTTCTTGAACGTATACACTAAGTGATCTTTGCTAACTAATTTGATTCTGATGAAAGCTGATTTCTGACAGGTCGACATTTTTTCCCTTAAAAGAAGATATAGTCATATCTGTTAGAATTCACCAAATGCTACGAGACTGTTACTATTTAAAAATTAAAAAGTGAATTAACTACTGGCAGAAAATGAAGAGAGGAACTACCATCATTTTTGAGTCATACATAAAAAAGACGGGAATTTTGTTTATTCTGGTAAATACAACCAAGACCACAACAAGGCCTGTACAATCGGTACAATTCAGCTCGAATTCGGGCTGTGAGGAGCCGCCTTCGGTCCCTGCCTGCACACAGAGATGCTGACACCATCTGAAATCACTGCCGCTACTGGAAGGGCCGATGCCAGTCTCCGCCGCGGCCACCAGCGAGCTCCACCCGCGGCGCAGCCGGCGCGGGACAGGAGCACGGCTCCCAGCGCAGGGGGACGCGCGCCTGCCAACGCGGCCCCGACCGCCCGCACGCTGCAGCGGGGGTCCGCAGAACACACCCGGCCACAGTGAACAGCAAAGGTCAGGCGGTTGATTACAGCGTTTCCTAACCATCTGAGAATACCTGACAGTTATTGCTCTTGCTGCTATTCTGTGCTATGCAGAGATGACTACAGTTTGTATTTAAATGCCTGAATGAAGATGAAAGCAAAACTAGCTCCAGCCATAAACCAGGCGGCCCTCTTCGAATCAAAGCAGATGCAACTAACAGGAAAGCTTGTGAGACGTCAGTTCTCGTGACATCTACAACTGCAGTTCTGAGTAACACCTTCTCTTTACGGGTATGCCAAAGCATCCTGAGCCTGATCTTCAGTGCTTCCTACTAAATCGTACCTCTCTTCTAAGCACTACAAACTACTGCAGTATTTATGATATGAGGCAAGCGTCCCCGAGGCCTAGAAAGAGACACACGAGCAGCTTATTATTGCCTGTCACAACGTGAATGCAAGTTTCCAAAGATTAAAAAAAAGGCTAATCCAATATTGAAATACGCACCAAAACAGATGGACCACTAGCCAAACTGCAATGTAACTCACTCTCCCACAGGAGTAAAACCAAACTTCATCCACAGAAAATGTCTGTTCCTGGCTCTGAAGTCAACTCTAGAAGGATATTAAGTACTGGCAATAGTCCCAGATTCACCTATGCCAAGTACTCACAAAGAACAGCTTGAGGAGTTCTGAAACAGAGCTCTGTACCTGTTTACTTCATTCTTGCTTTTAGATGTGGCTGACTGAGATTAATATTCTAACAGGACAGAACACAAATTGACTATTCTTTTTGAATGCAGATATGAATTTCTAGTCTTGTTCCTCAGAGGCATTTTGCCCTCCCCACTTTATCTCATCTTTTACGTACCATCACAATGTTGCAACAGAAGGTCATTCTCCCCTGGAACAGTGTGTCCTGTGCAGAGCAGTCAATAAGAGCATAAGGACTACAGCAGCAGAGACTGAACTGTAGCTGTATAAAATATTTCTTGACACTAAAAAGGCATGTCTTAAAAGAGTTTGCTGTGTGATACAACAGAAAACAAGACCCCCTAGCAAAATTTTTGATACTTTTCCAAAAGTTCATTTATTTTTTGAACTTATTCTTTGCTGCATCTAGCATGGTTCATGTTGCTATTCTGAAACATGACACAGGCATTTAGACAAATTTTCAGCTGAGAATGGGTAAGGAATGTTTTAAAATCGTTTGTGATGTTAGGAGTGATTAGACAGTAAAAGTGGGTAGTTAAGATGCCAGTACAGGTGCATCAAGCCTCCATTGCCCCTTTTTTTAGTCTGGCAGACCAACGAGATTTCACCAAGGTTACCTGTGCTACGCCCACAACAGCAATTCCCCAGTGGATGACTATGCCACTGACGGCTCAAGGCAGAGATCATCTGCTGCTGCTGCTGGCTCCCCTGCTGCTGAACAAGTCTCCACTCTGGCAGATGCTTCTGCTTTTCACAAGCCACTGACAGTCTAATGGCCCCATTTCTTCTACCTCCCGGGACCCCCAACCATCTGCTTCTTTCAGGGGAAGCTGAGGGAACCACATACACAATAACTGCTCTTTTTTTCGAGTTCTTCCTTCTTGACACACCTGAGTGACTGAACAAAGCAGACACCCTACAAAGCTGCGTGGTTCTAAAACAACTTACGAGTCTATAATCTTATCTTTGAAAGAGACTATCATCATGTAGTGTCACATGGCTTCCAAATACACCCAGGTGTTCCCATGAACACAAAAAAAATGTCCTTAAATTTTTCTGGATGGTCTCAGTCGCCTTTTGCAAGACATTGCTGCTGTGCCTTACAAGGTAAAAAAAAGCCCTGCTCCTGCTGGTACTTTCTGTGGCTGTAGTTAGAACCCTCATCTCATGTATTAATGCTTAAAAAAAAAAAAAGTACACTATAACTAGGAAATATTCTAACACCAAAATAAAATCACAGAACTTCTTACAAGGAAATCTCTGAATTCAGCATAATGATGACTAATTGTTCTCTTGGTCCACGAGCAAATTGTCACCCAAACTCCACTCCACCATCCTGCAGCCATTCGCCACCAGATGGTAGCAGCCCGCCCGTCACTTGTAAAGAAATTATAGCATTCTTAGCCAGGGAAACAGCACTCCAGCTCTCCTGGGAAGAGAAATTCCTTTTGCTCAGTAAGCAGCCTGCTTAACCTCCCCTGCTTGAAAGAGCTGAAGGCTGGTACTTGGAGTGTGCTCCCAATGGGAGGTGCCAATGGATACTAATCATTGCCGGGCATCTAATCAACTCTGGGTTTAAATTAAAAA
>VXBQ01016667.1:164431-204714 GCA_013400175.1 Phainopepla nitens | reverse complement strand
AAAAAAAAAAAGGGAAAAGGAGACCACACAGCAAAGATTGATTCATAGGTCCTATCTCCACAATTCATCTCTGGCCACAAAGCACATATATCTCACTTAGAACAGGCAGGGGAGACTGAAAAGTGCCATTTAGGAGAGACACTCCATCCCATGAACTAAATTATCAATAGTATTAAAGCCAGATACATTGTCTCTCCCTCTCCACACCATTAGCAGCCCATTTCTTCCTTGCTACAGCTCATCATTCTGTGTCTACCAAAATGAAGTAACAGCCAACCTAGAAGTGTGAACAGCTGGGGGACAACTACTACTACCGCAGCAGCAGAACAGCTCTGATTCATTTAAAATGCTATGGCACCTACAACCTATATGGCTTTTGCTCTATGCTTGGCTTTTTTCCCCTTTGCAATCTGTATTCTTTCACTCTTCTGAGACCACACTGCTACATGTAATAAATAGGAGTATGTTTTTGAGTACCTTTTTTGCTTCCCTCAGATTTGTACCCAACTCCACCTAAGTGCTGTAACAAAGATGTCTTGAGCTACCCTTCTCCTCCCAAACACGCACAAAGCTCTTAGCCTTGTGAAAACCAGTGCCCCAAGCTACTCAAGTAAAGCACTCACCTGCTCACTTTGGCTCTGCACTGACAGAGATAATTATCTTTGTCCCTAGACAAAGTACTCCTTAGTACTGGAATCCTACAGTGGACATGGTTTCGCTGGTGGGAGGATGGAAGCTGTCGACTAACCCTTCCAAAATATTCTGGGCAGGAGCAAGAACAGTTGCTTAGAAGCAGAAATTAATTGCTTCTAACACTAATGTAAGGTGTTTTCAGACGACTCCTCCACTGTCTTCCTTGCTGAACAATTACCAAACCAGTTTACATGAGGACATTCACAACAGGATCATATTTTCTGCTGCCTGTAATCCAAAGCATCTTTTCCTGACGAGCTGTATACCCTGATACTCAGACCTCTCGACTTCCTCTCTTCCCATGACCAGTTTTTCCTTTGGTCTGTTTTTCTTTTTCCTTTGCTTTGCTTTCTAGCCATCTCCTTGTTTTGTCCCTTCTCACATACCAGTGTCAAGAATGCATAAAAGGAGTAAAATGGAAAGCAGCAGCTGAAGGTTACTAACCAAGCAAAAAGTGAAATACACGTGGCATTCATTACACAGGTACAAGTCTTTGCTTTACATGTTATATGAATTTTTTTATACTCTTGCCTTCTCCTGTTTAAAATTATAAGCTTTTAGGAAAACAATTGCTTCTGTATAATTGCACTGCACAAATGCAGATGTAAGATAATGAGGACTTGAGAGTCAGCTGCAATATTAGGAAGGAGGGCCTTCTGACTATTTCTGATTAAACAGTTGGCAGGCTCGGCAGAGGCTCGGATTTAATATCCAGGCAAAAGGGCAACAGAAACAGTAGGCATTCTCTTTCCTGGAAAGTGGGATACAGAGAGACAACTTATTCAAAAAAGCTACAAGAAAAAATAAAAATGAGTGTGTGTATATACATATCTATACTGCTTACTACAGGAGAAAGAAATAAGAGATTTTGGAAGACTTCTGCAAAAAGGGACCAAGATGAAAAAAGCAAGGTGGGAAGATATTTTTTAGGAAACAGGAGAGGAAAAGAGTACTTCCACTCTGATGTACAGATACTGGTTAATGAAAAACATGGTTTTTGTGACTGGGGCTAGAGATAACAACCAACAAGTACTGAAGGACACAGAACTATTAGTTTACATTTCCTGACAAACAATTTTAAGTAATCAAAAAAAACCAGGTACAGAATATCAGTAAAATGAACCCCACAATTAAAAAGACAAAAATCTTTAAACCTGCATTTTAAAAAGGCATCTCTTGCCAATGATGATATACTCCTGTAGCAAGTAAACCAAATAAATAATAAAGGATAATAGTCCAGAAGTAAAACTGGAAAGTTGTCTTCAAGTCAAGAAACTAAGGACAGATTTAGATTCCAAGATTTCAGCAGACAAATCAATGATCTGGAAGATGCTACACTAATAAAGCTGCATTAGGATCCACAATAAAAAGTTAGAACTGCAGTGCTACACAGGCTGCTGAAGCACAAAGGGAAGCTGCAGCTCAAAATGGATGGCATAGAAAAAAAAAAAACCCACAAGAAATCCAAGAGCTGGAAAATGTCTTAAAAATGGAAAATCCTATTCAATACATACAAAACTGATTACGCTAGATCAGAAGCACTTGAAATTAAGAGCAGAGCATTTTATTACCCTCAACTAGAAGGAAAAAATGGAAATCAACAAGAACAGAAATAAATATTTAGTTTTAACAAAGAATGGTTTGCCAGCAATAATTTTAAGGTCCTATGCAGACACTTAAGCTGTTCAACTGCACTTACAGAGATTCTCAAAAAGGGTGGTGAACAATAAGATGTGAAAACCTGTGAAGTTCTTAAAATTATCCAGAGTAGCCAGACCTCAAACTGATAGCAAAAAGCTGCAAAACCATCTCACAACCGTGGATAACTGTATGATAAAATGGAGATGAAAATACTACTGTTAAGTGCAAAGTGATGTATGTGATGAAAATACTTTCACCTATGCATATACATGATGACAGATTCTAAATCAGCTTTTACTACTCATAGGATGGTATTAGCAGTCATCCTAGACAGAAACATCATGCAGTCAAAGCACAAAAAAGGACAGCCAAAACATAGGCAGATATTAAGGAAAGAAATCCATCATGAAACTCAAATGTTCATGATGGCTGTCTGTTACTCTTGGAGTAGCCTGACATCATAACACTGTGTGTTGTTCTGATGACCCTCTTAAGAAAGGAGTACAACTGATCAGAAACAAAAATGGACAGACCATATTCCTAGAGATAACTAGGAATATGAACTTGTATGTAAGAGAATGCTAAGTATTTTGGAAAAGAGGGAACTGAAGGGGGATTGAAACTTACAAAATCCAATATGATGCACTTGAGGGAATGATTCTTAGCCATTTCCAAGAAGGAAGAGCAGGTTTAAACATAACACAAACCTCCTTTTTTTAACTCTGGTAACTAAAAGTCATTGCCAAAGAATGCTGCACCGGCAAAAAGATAAGCAAGTTCAAAAACAGATGAGACACATTCATCAAGGATAGGTATGCCTCTGCCTGGTAAACACAGGGATACCAAAGCTACAATTCTAAAGCTGTGGTTGCTGAAAGGAGGGAGAAAATATGCAACTCTCATTGAGCACATGCCTAGTTTACTACAAATCTCTGAATACGTGCAGTGAAGTGGTAAATACGTGGCCACTGCTGGAGACAGAACACCACAACAAAAGGTACTTTTGCACCTGTCTGGAAAGGCAGTTCTTGTGAAGACCAAGAGATGTGACTGTGAAATTCCAGCCCAAAAAACCCCAGAAAAAATGCAGGCATCAAATAAATACTGTTTGGTTACAAGTTTTTAAAGACTCTTCAGTTTCACCACCCTAACAGAAAGGTTGAGCTAAACTGTAACACTACATAGAAGACTGAAATTCAACCTAAGTGATAAATTCATGTTCACGACTCCTTACAAGCCTGTTTCATTCACTTGGTGGAGTGATCAAAGGCTTAAACGTGCATGAACACATGAGACTGCTGTACAGCCAAGTAAGACTTGAAGGGGGATGAACCCTTCCCACCTCTTCCACACAATGGAAGGAGGAAAAAACTCAAATGAAATAAAGACCCAGCATGACTGGACCAGAATAGAGGTTAGGTGCTTCAAGAGTCGACCAGTGGCTAACTAAAACAGATTCAGTAAAATTAACAAAACCAGAAATTTTAAATGATGCTGCAAAAGCATGTTTAATTTCAGTTAAATGGGCTAAGTATGTACTTAGTACCTAGTAGTCATTTCATATTTTAAAAGGAATATTAAAATAATACATAGACTACCAAGTCCAAGAAGCCAAGAAATTCGTAAATCTTGTTTCCTTTGATGGAAAGAGCCACCCTGAACGAGAGGAACATTTCAGAAAACCACTTGTAAGTATAGAGATTTGAATTTGCCGAAGTATGCAAGTCTAGCAGAAAAAATTATACAGTTTATGTTATCTTGACTATTCATTTAAGGAATTAAACATTCAACAATAAGTGCAATTTAGTTACAAAAAGGTTTGAAAGATAGAAAAGCAGACTTAAAAGAGGAAAAAGAAATTCAAATTTTCAAGCGGTGATTATGTGATAAGGACACACAGAGTTGTGGGAACAGCACAGTCAGCAAGAGAGCATTTACTCCAGTTGGATTTTCTACCAGTACTAGATTTATTTCCCAGTCATTTTGGATATTGATTACAGGAAATATCCAAATATATAGTGAATTTCTATTTAGTGAAAGACCTACCAAGTACAGTATAAAACAACAGCATGCAGTTACCTTAAAAGAAAGCAACATCTCCATCATAACCAAAGATATTTTGGCTAAATTAATTACCAGAAAAGCAATAGCTTTGAGTATCAATGTCTGGAGTGATATAAAGAAGAAAAAAACCTGACATAAACAAGAAAATGCAATAAACTCAAGGTTTTCAAGAGGCAAACTGCATAACAGAACCAGCTTTTTTCTAATGAAAGAAGAAAAGAGATGATGCTGAGTATTTACCAAAAGGCTCAAAACAAAACTCAAATTGGTTAATTAAAGATACAATCACTAGGTTATTAAGAGCAGTGGATATGAAAGAAAATTTTTATAAAGGCTTAAAAATAAGGAAATACTTTGGATAAAAGCAAACTGTAAATGGAAAATATTTTGACAAGATATTACATATCTATGCAACCTGACAGGAAAAAGGGTGCAGCACAAACCCAGCCCTGTCAATGACTCAAAGACTTGTAACACTGGATAGAAATACCCATTTGTCGTTACTTGTATTAATCCTTGCAAGCCTTCATCATAAACACAGCCCCACTGTGCCAGACACTTTGGTAAAAGAGAACAAAGCCTTGGTGGATGCAAAGGGATGAAACAGGAATGGTGAGACTGAGCCAGCAGCATTGGGCAGAGTCCATCTCAGCAGCAGGCTAAGCATATCCAATTATTCACCACAAACCCCAGAGACGAAGGGCTTTGAAGAAATGCGTGAAGAAAAACAAAGGTAAATGTGCAGGGTTTTGAAAGTGAAGCACTTAATTTAGGAAATTATAAAATTAGCCAGGGTGTACTGATTGGAAGTAAATCTTCAGTTCTTGAAACTGAAGGAAGAAAAAGCAGCAGGATAAAGGCAGATAAAATAATGAAAAGTACCTTATGTTTGAAGCGTAAGAAAATAAGAGGTGGGCAGACGAATGTGAAAGAAGTAGGAATGTAAAAATGGTCATTTAGAACAACAAATGTTTGTGACAGTATTCCATTCAACTTGCACTTTACTAAGAATACCAATTCTTAAACTGAGGTCTGAAGAACCACTCCTGCACAGTCAAAACACCTTTCACTGCAAGGACAGGTGAAAAAAAGTACAACGTTTATCTTACTGGAAGAAAAATAACTGTTCTCTAGAAAAAAAGGTAGCAAAGAAAATTAGTACTCAATACCATTAAACAAAGAAGACAGTTCCCCCAGAAAGCCACAGAAGCAGTGGTTGGCAGCAGCAGTCAAATAAGGAGTAATGAAGTGCACACCAGTACTCCTGAGGTCGCTGGTGGCTATTGCTACCACTGAGGAAAAGCAGCAGAAGATGAATCCAAGAGAAGAGGCAAAGGTGCAATGCTTGCAGAAAGAGAAATGCCTGCAAGTCAGTAGATCTCTCTTTAGTGATAAGCTCTCAAGTAATATATCAGCAGTCATTACAATCTTACAAACCACAGCAATAAATCATCAATCAAAGTTGAGGGTAAGTAGACAATTAGCACATATTGATGAAATGCCCTCAGATACACCGAAGGTGCTTCATGTAAAGTAATATTCACTGGCCAAAAGTTTCAATGAGTTTAGAGAGGAATACGTTATTTCATTATTCAACAATCATCAGAACAAAACCTCCTACAAACCACAATAATATGTGTGCTGCTAAAACTGCCCACTGCTATAAGAGGTACTGTTTATGAATTCTAAACTGAATTTACACAAGAACATGTAGTGTCTGCAGGCTTGTCACAGACATGACAAAGGAAAACATGGTATGAGCTAGGAGCATTTTAGAAGAGGTAGAAAATACAAATAGCAGCAGTCCAAGCCCGGATGGCATTCCAACTGGATGTTACACAGCAGCTGAGGTAGTGTCAGTAGTTCCTTTAAAGGACAAACACAATGTGGTTCTCCCAAAAAAGAACTTCCTCCATCTAAGGATTAGATGGGGTTCTCCTGAGATCTGAAGGGAAAGGACTAATGAAGATCTTCTGGGCTCAGAACACTGCTGAATTATGGTAAAGGCAATAATATCATTTGCAAGCCACTCCTTCAGTTTTATAAATCTAGATCAATCTGTGCTATGAAAAAAGGGCTGGGATGAGCCATAGATTACTAGAAATAAATAACTGGACAAGATCAAAGAGAAATTTCCATCTTTTTTTCACCTGAGGTAAAAAATCAAAGGATACAGGCATTTTTGTTTTGTTTTTCTTTTACTTTACATAAACACACCTTCTTCTTACTTATTTCGTCATCTTCTGAAGGCTCTAGCCCAAAAGCAGAAGAGTAAGTCAACATTAAAGTCTTCTTTGTTAAGATAGCTTCAGAATAGACAATTCTCCTTTTGGCATTACCCTTGGAGCTATTTGTCCAGGAAACTGAATTTACTGGTAACTATTCATAACTCCTGTTCTCCAGGAACTGCCTCTGAAAGTTTCTGCTTAGAAGAGTGGTACCATGTGGCATCACTAAAGAATCCTTATACCTCCCCAATGACAAACTGTAACACTTCAAAGGAAGAATAATTAAATTTAAGACTTAAGACTGCGTAAAAAAAAAAAACTTGTAAGAGAATTTTATGTTCCTATAATGTGAGCATTGGAATTTTCTAAACAATTTCCTAAAGTTAGCATTAAAAAAAATAATAATGTTGGTTTTCTGGAAAGCATGAGTTATGGACTGTCAACTCTGAAAGTTTTGTGATTAAATTTAACTTGGAGAGTTACTCCTCAAGAAAAATCTTAACAATTAAATAACACAATGAATTTACACATGGGATGAGTACATTGCTATTAGTATTTTCAGCATTTTAACTTTTTACAAGAAAAGAGAAAGTTAACAGCAAATGAATACATTACAAAACATTTTTATTATCTTCTTGGATGTGACTCTAAATGATACATGAACAAACTTTAAATTTATCTTCCTGCCATTACATCTATGCAACTAAACCATGAAACCTTGTATCAGCTCTCTAATCTTCCAATTTAATGGAGAATATCTGATAACTTAAACACATACTGTACCTTCAAAGCACCCTACAAATTTGTCTTAATGGTCACAAAATAAGTGGTCTCAAAGCCTACTTTACAGAATAATTCGATGACTTGCCAAAGGCCATGCAGGCAATTTCTGACAGCATAGGCACAGTCAGAAAAGTTCACAGCTCTCACACCTGAACTCCAGTACATGAACTTGCTTTTCCCTCCCATCCCCACCCACTTTCTTTATTTTCCTTTTAAGCTTCACATTGAGCAGCAGTATCCTTCAGTGAAAGTCCCCATTTCAGAGATTCATGCCAGGATGCCCTCCTCCTCCTTACCCTCCCCTAGCACTAAGTCTTTTATGAAGCTGGCCAGTCGCCTTTAATCATCAATAACTTTCTGAAACTTAGCAAGTGTGAGTTCTCAGTAAGAATAAAGGATTTGGAAGCACAAGAAAAGCTGCAATTAACAGCAGTCCAGTGCAAAGTAACAACAAAACCATGTTATGAAATGAGTAGCCATGAGAAAAATAAATACAGATGACTTAAGTCTCCTAGTTCTAAGCACAAATCAAAAGAAAATATGCAAGCTAGAAATGGGGGGGAAAAAATCACTACTAAATGAAGACTGCACAACCAGTTTTTAACATCAACAATCAATGTTTCCTCAAAGAGAAGGAAAGCTTATGACCCAGACAACAACCAGCTGGCTAAGACCTGACTGTACTCATGCTACAATCAGTTGTGCAGCCAGACCTCAGGAAGGCATATGCAATCTATTTTTACCACCAGTAGCTCAGGTGGTGACAAACGGTGCAGCTGCAACACCCACAGCCTTGGGAAGGCTTTGCCACTCAGCACTGCCTTGGGCCTTGGGCTGCAATTTCAGACTCGATCCTATACTGTTACTTCTCCTCCTAAGGCAAGTCTGAAGACACCTTAAGCAGACTTACACCATTAAAGTCAAGGACTGAGCACAGTCAGAATTTCTCACAAGAAACTGCAGCTACCTGAAACATTTTAACTGGAAGGAAATGTCTGTTTTAGGCTACTCCAGCTGGCAAATCAGGCCCGGGGAGGGGAGGGAGCATCCAGTCCCTAGTGCTCCTGCATCATGGGATCATCATAATAAAGAAAACCCCCTTTTCCTACATCTAGACAATGAGATGGATGTACTTGGTATCAGTAATAAATATATACATTTGAGAACCATCTTAGACAAATTTTCAACTGTTCTTTTTTTTTTCATTTACTACTTTGCCTAATTAGTGATATCATTTTGAAAGAACTTCCCATGTGAAGTCATGATCTTGACCAGGCCCCCCACTTCCAAATCATGTTAAGACCTGAGTTTGTTCTTGCACAGCCTGCAGCCTCCTCCTATGCCTAGCATCTCTCTGTATCAGTATTGACACTGAAAGTCAAGAAAGCTAGACCAGCCAAAAAATTAGCCTGATTAAAATGGGAATGGGGTGAGGGAGGAATTTGCTGGCTAGATCAGCTACCTAACCGAGTTCAGTCACACAGCACTGCTGCTGGCAGAAGGGGAGGTGTGGACAAGAAGAATGGCTTCTAACAACCCTAATTCAGCCTGGATGAAATTACCACCATATTTCATCTTCACAACAGATTCCTCAGTGAAGCAGAAATGGTTTACATGGGGCACTCTTCACTCTTTTGTACCTCAAACAGCAAAGAAGCCTTGACCTTTTGCTACACTCCTGCCTCCCTCTGCCCTCATCCATTTCACTTCTCCCGGCCCTCACCCTGCACTCATCTTTCTCCTAATTTACCCCATAGTGCCACAAAGCAATCAAGGGCTGCTATCAAAGTAAAAAAGGGAATTTCACCAATTCAGAGGGGAATTCTGAAAAAGGAGTTCTAGTCGTGGCAAGGAGAGGGACAAGTCTATGAAAACTAATGTTACTGTGAGAGCAACTCAGAACTTCAAAGGGCTTTTTCAGGATGATGATTATTTTTGTCAACTCCCTACACATGGGGCTAACCCACAGCCAGTCTCTGTGCCTGATGTGCAGCCTGTGCACTTCTGGGCATTTGCTCCATTTCCCACTCCCATCCACCCTGCTGGCTTAATGCTGCAGTAGGAACCAGCTGGTGAGTCAACTCATCTCAGAGTTCTTATTGCCAGATCCCAAGCAGCTCTGTGCCCACATCTCCAGCTCCAGACCCTCTCCCTGTACGTGGCTCTAGCCACTTATGCTCGCCCATAGCTTTAGCAGTACAAGACTGCTGTTAAATGCTAATTGCTTACTAATGAAAACTAATCATCATGCAATTAAACTTTAATCACTAAGCAGCTGGCTGGGATCCAATCCATAACAATGAAGGCTCATTAATAACTTTTTGCCAAAGTGCTCTATCCATGAAGACTATCCTATACAAAGAGTCCAGCTAAGTGTATGAAATTGTTTGAAAAATATTTCCTCTGCTGACAAACTAGGAGGAGCACAACAGGGTAAGAGCAGCATAGAATAAATTAGCTAAGGAGGATGGGTTTAAGATTCAGGGAACCCAAACTACTTTTCTAGCTCCTTCCATAACCTCAGGCACAATGTGATGCATAGAAAGAACTTCTTTTCTCCAGTTCTTGTCTCTACAGAATAACACTCTTTAAGGCAAAAAAAAAATAGTTATAATTTTGCTGTAGTTTCTAAAATTATTACATGAAGACTCATCATACTTCAGTTTTATTTTTACTCATCTTTCTAAATCTAGGGAAATTAATCTAACCTCTTTTAGAACATATTTCTCTAATTAAAAAATATATTGAGGTTATATAAGTGGGTTTATAATGGACAGATGAAAAGTTACTTTTGAAAAAAAGTTTAAAACCTGCTTTCTACACAGCCACACATATGATGGAAGGGCAGGAACACCTCTGCTATGAAGACAGAGCTGGGGTTGTTCAGCCTGGAGAGAAGGCTTCAGGGAGACCTTACAGACCCTTCCAGTACCTAAAGGGGCTTATAAAAATGACGGAGAGCAACTTTCAACACAGGCAGATGGTGACAGAACAATGGGGAACAGTTTTAAACTAAGAGGAGAGGTTTAAATTGGGTATTAGGAGGAAAATCTTTACTGTGAGGGTGAAGCACTGGAATGCTGTACAGAGAAAATGTGAATGCCCCACTTCCCTGGAAGTCTTCAAGGCCAGGCTGGATGTGGCTTTGGGTAACCTGGTCTAATGGAAGGTGTTCCTGTGAGGTCTCTCCCATCCCAAACCATCCTGTGAATTCATGATTTTAAAGTAATCTCATACCACCATCAGTGAGTGTGTCCCAGTTTTGCCTGCAAGAATTCCTACCCCAATCTGGCTACTGCATAAAGCCTTATGTGTAGGTAACTTCTTATGAACTTGGTTTGCACTGCCATGCTTGGAGAGCTTTCCTTTATTATGAATGGCAGAACACTAGTATAATTGCAGCATTGTTCTTGCTTATTCAGTGGTCAAAGAATTCAATATAATGCCTTTTTAAAAAAATAAAATGGAAAAATTGTAGATTTTTTATTTAAAAAGGTATTACAAAAGATAGAACCCAGTTCTAATAATCCATTAAATATTATATAAAAGAAAGTCATGAATTCCTACCTTCAGAAATTGACCTCTTTTCAATCTGAGTAAGACAAATGAAAGATGAAAAAAGAAATCATATTTCCCCCCAAAATCAGGAAAAATACTTTTAAGTCTGCATTTTTGCCCAACCGTAATCAAATATCCACCATTTTAAATACAGAGGAATGGAACAGAATAAATTTATTTGCTAGTAGTGTTCTTCTAACAAAGCTAAAGGAATACAGCTGAAATGACAACCATCTGGAATTAGTCTAAGTTTAAAAAATTGGTTCATTTTAAGTTAACAAAACAAAACACCAACAACACAACAACCCTCCTCCAAAATTTTGGGGAATCTGAACAAGCTTTTTACCAGCACAGCTTAAAAAGATTTAAGCTAAAATGACACATAAATAGATTGCATTCACTCACTATTGAAAACTTAGTAAGAGTTTGGCACCCCTATGGTAACAGACAATTGAAATCTTACAAAAAAAAAAAAAAAGACTGTGTGAGCTTGTGGGTAAGCCAGACAAAAAGCTCTAAAGCTTTGTCTAGAAATCTCCTGCACAGAGAAGGCTCCATTCACATTTGGAAGAGCTTCCTCAAAATTAAGTTACTTAAAAGTATTTTTAAATTAAAACTGTACACAGATTATGAGGATCCCTGATGTTTTACAGAAAGGTATCTGTGGAATGAGCAAACTGCTTTTTGCATACAAGTTTCCAGTGCTCTTGGCTACAACTAATATAAGTGGGTAAACATCCTATTCTTTCCCAACACTCCATTGTCAGTAAATCTGTTTTCCACTTTCCTCACTCCACATGCAAGACAAACAGTAAAATATAAAACCACATGCAAGCACAGACATAATGCCTGTATTTTGGGATAAACTAATGACAAAGGAGTCTGCTAGTAAAAATGCACAGAAAGTACTTCCCTGCATCTTCTCTCTTCCCCATTATAAAATTATAAATTATAAAGTTATAAAAGGGTCAACACTAGAGTCTTTCCTCTTACCAGCATCATCTTTATGCTCGAGACCTCAACTAAAATGTGCTAAAATGTGCTTCCTATCACCTGCAGCCTATAATCACCAACAGGCTGCACCAAATTTACCTCATTTCTACTCACAACAAAGCCAAAGAAAACCAAGTTCATTTCACAAATGTAATTACCGGCTTTTGATAATTTAAGATATTGAAACATTTGCATCAGACATGAACACGTGGATTCCATCTGCTCAGCTCTTCAGCATTTAAGACTTGTGGTACCAATGCACAGAGCTGCTGTGAGCTACCAAGAGCTGCAGCAGTAGTGATTCACACTTCTAGGTCCCCAAGAGAGGAAGGCAGTGAACTGAGATACAACAGGGGCTCCTCCCAGGCTCTCCTCTCTGTGGAGGAACACTCTCACACACCAGGAGTCATGACAGCACAGAGTTTCAGTAGCACAGCAGATGGCAATGCCTTTCTGAGAAAACCAAATCTGAAGTTCATCATTCAGCTGTCTTTCAGAATTTCTCCTCCACCCAAAATTTCATGCTTTCTTATTTTTGTCACACTGCAGAAGAATATTAAACATGCTGCCATTTCCTGAAAAATGAAAATGAGTATTACACTAGAGTGTGCACATTTCCAGCTCAGACAACTAGGTATTTGGGCACAATCTGTCAATGAAAACCAGGAATTCAGCCTTTAAGTCTAACTGTAGAAAGTGCCTCAAGGTTCTGCCGCAATTCTCATTTGAAGAGCTAAGGGTACTAAAAGTTCTTTCCAGGCATAAAAATAAGGGAACAACATTCTCAATATACCCCTTTTCCAACCACTGCTGACAGTGATTTTAAATCTGCCACTGGTTTCCCTTTCCTCACAGTGAAAAAATTAAAAGCTCAAGTGTCACTTCTTCCTACTCATGAAATGTGTCCCTAGTAATACAGATCTGGGTGCAGAGATACAACTGTTCCTTCCTGTGTGCTGTTAGGCATGTTATTTGTGAAGCAGCAGATTACTATTTCACCATTTCAGCTGAACCGTGACCTAATACAGAACCTCACTCGAGGGTTTTTTTTATTTCATGCTTTGGTTGCCGGGGGGGAGGGGAGTAAGTGTGGGTTTGGGATTGGGGGGTAAAAAAAATTTACTAGGTTCTGCATGTTTTTCTTCCCTACAAAGAAAGATGATGAATAAAAGGTTAACATTCTTCTCCCAACACTATAAAATAGTAGTACCATAGACCTAAAACCCTTTCAAGGGCTGGCGGCACCTGGCACAATTTTATGTTACAGCTGAGTTATCTAATGGTTATCATTACCAGTGGAAAGGACACTCCCTCTCAGATGCAGCAAACATGGTTCAGAGGGTAAGCAGAGTCAGATGGCTGACCTGGCAAAAGGTCCCCCACCCCAAGCTAGTCTCCTGATGGATTAGCTGGCTAAAAACCAACCCACGGTGCAAATGCACAGGTAGATCTAGCACAAGTGAAACAGTGGAAGTAGCTTGCAAAGAGGATAAAGTAGGATCACTCCTCATGACAGCAACTCCCTCCTGGTCTGGCTTAGGGATAAGAGAGCCCACCTGTGCCACATGAGACATTCAGAATGAACTGATAACCTTTACACTTGCATGGTACTACAGTACTCGGGGGCTAGAAACTGTTTGCTTTGTTTTGCCAAAGGTAGCTAACCTTCCACAATTTTCCCAGTGCATACTGATTCCCTGGCTTAACCACTTGGTTAGCTATGCAGCCAGGAACCTTTTGTAAGCAATTACTTACAGAGCGTGGGAGCTTTTTTTGTTAGGCTCTGATTTCCCAAATTTGAAAATATAAATAACTTAAATCCTAGTGATCCCCTCCAGGCACCTTTCTTTACACAATTTACAGCTAGGGTCCAGAATGGGAGAGTAACAAAAAGAAAATGGTTCTATGAAATCAGAGTAATCAAAGTACTATAGAATGGCAATTTCTTCCAAATAAGATACAATGGAAGATCAACTATCAGGAGTCTTAATTCAAGAACAACTTTCCTGTGCAAAACCAGGAGCTATTCTCTGGGAAATATGGGTAACACGCAAACCTACCTCTAACACTACAACTAACAAAGACACACTCAACATGAGGCACAAGGCTGCCACTACCCAATAGTCATGAAAAACTCAAATATCTAGTAACAAGCTGAAGAGAAAGAGACTTCAGGCATTTAGGTTCTAAACTTCTCATCACTGAAGTCTATCAGACCTTCAAACCAGGCTTGTTAACAGTCTTAAAGCAGGCAGATTTCTCCACTTTGGGTAAACAGTAGGCTTTCAAAGACAATCCATGGAGAGCCGGACAGACAAAATTCCAGACTGGTGAGAGAAAACAAAGAACTTTCTTCTGCTACACTGTAATCGTGAGCAGGTTTCACCCTTCACCATTTGTTGCTCTAAAGTTCACCTGACTGAAACCCAAGATGATCTGTTCAGTAAGGAGCAACAAAGGAAACAGGTTCCAAGGACTTCTTTCCATGTATAAGGATTAAAAGATTTCTCAAGCTGGGAGAGATGCAGAGATTGATGAGAAAAGCATTATATTTTTAGACATTTTAAAAGAGATCTTTAAAAGGGGGATAAACAAGCTTTCCTTTCACAGAACACTCTCAGCAGGAACATAAGCTACATTTACCTTCAGCAAGGTCAATTCTGATAAGAGCAGGGGTAGAAGAAAAAAAAATACAAACAAAAACCCCCATCCCAATCAGAAATAATACATGTGCTAGGCCAGAGCCTCTGCCTTATGAAAAAACATGTCTTCTAAAAAAGCCCTGTAAGAAACAGCATACCACCTCCTAGTCAACAACTTTTTAGAAAACAGTAGCTAAACTATCTTGGATTCAACTTAACACAAAGAATGTTGTCTGCATTGTTCTTCTCTTCATTTACAGCTTCATATATTTAATACTGAGAATAAAGATGCTCCATCAACTCTTCTGAGCATTAAAACTGCTGACAACTACCAAAGTGACTCCATAATTCTTCCACTTTCAAAGGTAACCTAATATTTCATCTTCCATGGAAATTAACTTCTCATTAATAGAAAAATGGTAAAAAAAATAGACTAGACAAGACAAGAAACTTTCTGGCCACCTTCAGTATTTTAAAGAAAACATTTTATAAGCAACAGGATCACCTAGAACTTAGGAGATTTTTTCAGTTTAAGATTTCATCAGCATTGGAACAAAAAAAGTCCAACTGCAAAAAGGCCACTTAGCACTGTTACTATGCATTAACAGTTTATGAGAGAGAGAGACTCCTTGGCAGCTAGGTTCATTTGCTGGGGTATCTAACTCAAGCCTCAAAATGAGGAGAAGGATTAAGTCATTCTGCATCTCAAGCAGCCCAATTAACTGGATCACATTCTCAGAACCCCAAAGCATAATGGAGTGACCAGTGTAAAAAGGAACAGCTTTTTGCCTTCTAGAAAGGCAGATTCCAGCACTTTGGAAACCACCCGGATTACTGCTTAGCAGATAACACACAACGTTTTCAGTCCAGGGTGAAAACAGACTTTAAGGAAAGCTCAAAGCTCAAGACAGTCACTTCACAGTTTGATAAACCTTTTTAAGATAACACCTTTTCAGGAATTCTTCTAGAGCATCTGGTACAACTTGATCTTTGAGCACATTCACATACATAAAAATCCTTTCTTGAGATTGACTACGGGGCAGTTGTCAAAAACTGCAGTAAGACAGACATTTATTCATATAAGAAACAATTTAGCAAGAAAAAATATTTTCTGATTCTGGAAAGCATGTGAGAAACAGGTGTTCAGGGGAAAAAATCTATAATGAGCTTTCATGTGATGAAAAATAGGTGAGCTTGTATGAAAAGAAGAAACACAGGACAGGTTACTTAAATCACTACCTCTACATCAATGGCCTTGGACTACAGGTTTAAGTTTCCTATTTCTATACTAGAGTGCTGCATAAACAACAGCAACTGAGCCAGATGTCTAAAAAAATATTTCAACTCACTTAATGGTATGGATTTAGTTTAAACTGGTGCATATTTACCGTGTCGGCACCACAGACAGTTTACATAATTTCTAGTTACAGGAGTATTTAATTTGCACAGAATGAGTTACATACATGAATTATTCACTTCCAGGATCATGACCCTTCATATTCCATATGCTAATATCCTTCCTTACCCGTAGACAAAATCCAAGAGCTACATTCCTGTGTGCCTGTGCACACATCTCTCTACTCGTTCCTGGTAGGAAGCAGCTACTTGATTTGCACATCTGCTTCTCCATGACAGCAACACTAATGAACTGCATGCCAGAGGAAAAAAGAGAAAATGCACTTGCAAAGCACAGAGGAGGTAAAGCAAAAGCATATGCAACAAGCACAGGAAATCAGCTGTGTGAGCCAGAAGGCTTTCCTCAGGCAGCGGGGCAGGAGAGTTGAACCCAGCAGAGCCTTTCCACTGCCTGGGGATGGCTTCTGGCAGGCACACCTCTGAATACCCCATGGCCATCTCAGCGCTGCACGTGACCCTCTGTGAGCTGAAGGGGTGAGGATGCACTGCTTCCAGAGGAGAACGCAGCACAACAGCTTGCTACAACAGGAAAAGAAAAAGTCCAGAAGAAAACCTTTTCTGTTATTTGTCACAGGAGTGATAAATGGATTTACTCTTATGGATGTTATACAGAGGAGCCCAGCATCGTGTTAGGATACTGTGTTTGTGTGAGACAGTACAGAGCTTTCAACTCTGATTCAGAAGGGGACAGTGTTAGGCTTGTCCTGGCAAGCTGTGGGATGAGATGCAAAGGTCAGAGGGACAGGGTGCTAAGTAAGGGCTCTCTGCCCTTGACTCTGAAATGTGCTGGCCACACTGAGGCACATGGAGTCTCACAGAGGTGAGCCAGGGACTCCTGAGGTAACAGAAGCCAACAGACATACAGCAGGGAAATATCTCAAAGGAATTAAGGGGTGTTTCTCCAGGAAGGTGATGCAGCCAACAGCCTGGCCAAGGTGCCTTTACACCAAAGCATGCAGCATGGGCAACAAACCAAAGGAGGGGCTGGAAGCCACCATGCTGAAGTTATGACCTTGTTGCCATTACTGAAACTTGGTGGGACAAATTGTGTGACTGGAGTGTGACTATCAATGTCTGTGAGCTGCTCAGAAGAGACAGAGAGCAGGGAGAGGTGGAGGATGTGCTTTCTGTATCAAGTGCATTGAGTGTGAAGAGCTGCCTCTGAAGAACAGCCATGAGCAGGTTGAAAGACTGTGGGTAAAAATCAGACACTGAGGCAACAAAAGGAACCCTGTGGCTGGGGTCTGCTACAGCTGCCTGACCAAGGGGAGCCTATTGACAAAGCCTTCTTGCCCCAGTTACAGGAGGCGTCGGGCTCACACACTCCAGTCCTGCTGGGGAACTTCAGCCACCTTGACATCTGCTGGGAAAGTACCAAGGCAAACTGCAGGCAATCCAGGAGACTCCTGCAATGCATGGAGCTTAGCTTCTTGAGCCAGGTGACAGCCCTACCAGAGGGAACCCCACACTGCATTTGATGATCACCAGTGTAAATGAACTAACCGGAGATGTCAAGATGGGAGGCAGCCTGGGTTGGAGCAATCATGCATTGGTGGATTTTGCAGTCCTGAGGGATATGGGTCAGGTAAGGAATAAAATCAGGCCCCTGAACTCCAGGAAAGCAAACTTCCAGATCTTCAAGGAGACAGTCAATAGGGTACCCTGGGAGACTGCCCTCAGGGATACAGGAGCAGAACTGAGCTGGCAGATTTTTAAGGAAGTCTTCCATAGAGCTTAAGAGCTAGCAATTCCCAGGAGCAAGAAACTGAGCAGGGAAGACAAGAGACTGGATGGCTGAGTAGGGGACTGCTGGTCAAACTAAAGGGAAAGAAACAGACACAGGCAATGGAAACAAGGACAGGTAACGTGGGATGAATATAGGGATGAAGTTCAGCTGTGCAGGGATGGTTTGAGGAAGGCCATGGCAAAGCTGGAACTGAACCTGAAAAGGAATGCAAGGAGTAACAGGAAGGGCTTCTATAGGTAGGTTAACCAGCAAAGGAAGGACAAAGAAGGTGTACCCCCCACCATAAACAATGCTGGCAAACAGCTAACAATGGATGAGGAGAAGGCTGAGGTACTCAACAACTTTTTTGCCTCAGTCTCCAATGGCACACATTCCCACACCTCTCAAGTGGATGGATGACAGGATGAGACTGGGACAGGCAAGTGTCCCTCCTACTGTATGCTAAGATCAGGTTCATGAACAGCTGAGGAACCTGAATGCACACAAGTCTTTGGGATCTGAAAATATGTATCCCAGACTCCTGAGAGAGTTCGCTGATGTAATTCTTAAACCACGCTCCATGGTATTTGAAAAGTTGGCAGTCAGATGAAACCCCAGCTGAGTGGAAAAAGGGGAACATTGTATACATCTGTAAAAAGGGCAGAGAGAAGGACCCTGGGAAGTACCAAGCTGTCAGCCTCACCTCTGTGCCTGGGAAGATCATGGAAGAGATCCTGCTAGAAGCTGTGCTAAGGCACAGGGGGCAGGGAAGTGATTCAGGACAGCCATCACAGCTTCACCAAAGGGCAAGTCCTGCTTGACCAACCTAGTAGCTTTCTATAATGGAGTGACTCCTTCCTCCTTGGGAAAGGCTGAGGATGTAATTTATGTGTAATGCTTTTGAGACATAAGGCTTTTGACAGTCCCACACAACACCCTTCTCTCTAAACTGCAGAGTGATGAATTAGATGGATTAGGTATTGGTTGGACTGTTGCATCAAGAGGGTAGAGATCAACAGCTCAGAGTCCCAGTGGGCATCAGTGACCAGTGGTGTCCCTCAGGAGTCTGTAATGGGACCAGTGTTATTTAATGTCTTCCTTAATGACACAGACAAAAGGATCAAGTGCACCCTCAGCAAGTTTGCAGGTAACACCAAGCTGAGTGGTGCTCTTCACTCATCTGAAGGATGGGATGCCAGCCACAGGCATTGGAACAGACTCAAAAATGGGCACAGGGGAATCTCAGAGGGTTTAATGAGACCAAGTGCAAGGTGCTGCATCTGGGCTGGGGCAGCCCCCAGTATCAAAACCAGCTGGGGATGCACAGGTCGAGAGCAGCCCTGCCAAGAAAGACTTGGGAGTGCAGGTGGACCAGAGGCTGGACACGACCCAGCCATGTGCACTCAGCCCAGAAAGCCAATTGCATCCTGGGCTGCATCCAAAGCAGCGTGGGCAGCAGGGCCAGGGAGGGAATTCTGCCCCTTGGCTCTGCTCTGGTGTGACCCCACCTGCAGTGCTGCTTCCAGCCCTGGGGTCCCCAGTACAAAAAGGCCTGTTGGAGCAAATCCAGAGGAGGCCACCAAAATGATTAAAGGGATGGAGCACTTATAAGGAAAAGGCTGAGAGAACTGGGATTGTTCAGTCTGGAGAAAAGAAGGCTTCAGAGTGACTTAACTATGGCCTTCCAGTACCTGAAGGGAACATACAAGAGAGAGGCTATTTACAAGAACATGTAGTGACAGGATTCTATGATTCTATAACAAAATGTACACACAAGACAATGGCCCTGACTCTGTAAGTTCAGTCTTATAAACAGATTAGAAATGGACCTAGACAGAACAGTGGAGAGCACTGGAATACTACATATTACCACTTATCATATACAAAAAGTAAGCAGTATTTATTGCAGCCTTAAATAGGAATCATTAGGAAGAAGTAACTTTAAATTCAAATAAGATTGTGAATCTAAGTGACATGAAAACCAGAATAAAATGACAGACAATGGATTAAGGATGATGTAGATTAAAAGCCATGTTTTAAAGTGAGATTTTGAAAACTCACTAAGAATTCAAGAACAATTTTTAAATTTGTGCCAGAAGAATATGAATCTGTAGAAAAAAGGAAGGTCTACAAGACTCTGAAAGAAAGCGACTGAGTTACCAAAAGCTACTCAAAGGCATTGTATTTCAGGATAAAGGGAAGAAAAGCACAAGCAAACTTCAGTGAGCCCCACAGAAAAAGCATGAAGTAATGAAGAACAGCCTCTGAAGAATACAATGAAAAGCAAGGAGGTAATCAAAAGACACAGGCAGAAAACAAAGGTGGAACAACACTTCAAAAGCAGCACAGGTGATAGTGACAATCTAGTCGACAGAAAAAGTGGAAAATCAGGCACTGGATCTGAACCTTAACTGGGAAAAGATCACTGTAAATGCTGTATTACCCTGTAAACATCGTATTACTGCACTAAATTGCAGTAGAGCACAACTGAAGCCACAGTGGAGGACAAGACCCCCAGACAATGCACTCAAAGAACTTTGAGATGAAAAAAGAAAAATGAAATTAGGAGGTAGTTGCAAAGGCAAGAGAGGCCACAAGCATTTTGTACTTTTTTTTTTTTTAATGAGAAACACTGATTTCTATTGGCATAATGAGGGAAAAGACAGAGGAGCTGAGCAACTGATTGAGAGAAAGAAGTAGAGGAAAAGAACACAAAGTTCAAGGCAAATAAGGAGATATTTTTGTAAGTGCCATAAGGGCAGATTAAGAAGAGGTTAAGAAGAGGGAAAAAATATTTTACTTGTAAGGAGGAGATGATTGTAACAGTTGGAAGAAAGTGATAAAGTGTAAGTCAAAGCATATTCAATCAGAAAGTCAAAGATTCCATGCAGAGAAAGAACTAGATGTCAAACAACATGCAAAACCCACATAAAAATGTGTATAACGGGCTGCTATTATTTAAAAAGTTTGATTAGAGCCTCTCAACACAGCATGTTTTAGCACAGCTGGCCCTCTGCACAAACAGGGACACAAAATGGATCACTGGAGGATAACTTAAGTGGTTCAAGAACTTATAAAGAAGGGATTTGCTATTGGGAAAACCAGAATCCTAAGTGAAAGACACACCCTACACACAGTAAAAAGGGAAAATCAGGCTGGAGAGATACAAATTCAAAATACTGGTGAACAAATGAAAGCATGAAAGCCAGAACTAATGAAAGCATGGCCACATTGCAAGCAGAATCCAAACAGTGGTAGAGAACCTGAAAGAAACCTCACAATTATCAGAGATAAGAAATTCAGCAGTTGCATCAGAACAAGCACGCAGGCATGGCTCAATGAAAACCAAATGAAATTAACTGACTATGTTTAATGAGAGACTAGAAACAAGAATGCAAGCCAAATCAAGTTAGGGCAAAGAAGCATGTAATTACTGTCAAAGAACAGTTGAGTGAAAATTTAGAACAAGCCAGGAATCAAACTTGAAGAGAAAAAGCTCATGGGGAGGAAACAAGCACGCTGTATGTAACAATACAGAGGAAAGAAGATAAAAACTGGATCCAAACACTGTTTAGAAAAGGAAGAACCTGAAGGCAACAGGAAAAAGTAGTTCTATGCCTCTTCCATGGTCTGACCCCAGGACAGAGAACAATACAAAAAAAGATAACCATAAAAAAGAGATGCAGGATATTGACTGATGGCAAAGCAAGGCACATAACTGTGCTTTTAAAGCATCAGCTTCTGCCTCAAAAAATCAAGAGCAGTGAACGTGTCCACCCACAACCAGGCAGTTGTGAATTAAGTTTTTCCTTTGTCTCTGCTTTAATTTTACCTATTTCTTCTCACTCACTGTATACTCGTGCTCTGGAGGTAAGTCAATTATCAGTATCATTTGTGAATGCTGAATTCATCAATACTAAACCCACACATATCTCACCCAATGCTTACAGACCTTTGTGCAATTCTGCTCTATCCACCTTATTTTGTAAGGACTGCAAATTCTCCTGCAGTCATGTAAGACGTATTACAGTGCAGAGTAACTCACACTGGGAGGAGCCCCTGCTGAAAACAGAGCCGACCTGGAAGGTAGATCCGCCTTCACATGTAAAGATGTTTAGGGCTTTGGCCAGAATCAAATTTTGCACCTCCAAAACCAGGGTATTCCACAGCTTTTCTGTCATTTCCCCTCCCTCAATCCAATGTCTGACCACCCTCACTGGAATTTTTGGCCTAACTGAACTGCAATTTTCTTTGCCGCAATTTGTGTGTGCTACCACTTGTCCTTTCACTCTACGACTCCAAGAAGAGCCCTAGAGAACATTAAATATCTAACAGAATAGAAGAAGGAAGGGCAAAGAGATCACTGTAGTCATGAGAAAGCCTTCGGACATCCAGAACTTTTACTAGGTAATAAGCACACATGTCCCAAAAAATCTTATCTGATCAGGCGTCGCAGAGATCTAAATGAGGCCATCAAAAGGACATCACTAGAGATTTATTAAAGATAAAATATGGTTGCTTAAGACATGAGAGAAGAGCAAGGAAAAACAGTATTCTAAATGGCATAGATTTGCTAATGGAAGAAAACAATTTTTTATAGCAAGGTTAGGTACTCACCATCTCTCTTGCAATCTCCACAGCTTCCTGCAGCCCATAGAGCCTGCCACAGACCAGGTAGATCCCATTGGCCCAGAGAATACAACCCTCGTGGACCCAAAATTCATTGCTGTCAAGAGGTAGTTCAGGAATTTGTAACTCCAGCTCAGTGCCACCTTCTGAAGTGGGCATAGACGGTTTTGAGTCCAAAGGAGTCTTTTCACCACCACTGCCACCATCAGTGGTTGCTTTTTTACAAGAAGCTCCCCTTGAAAGTGACCGAGAGGCTCCGCTACAGTCCTCAGAGCGGTGCCGCCTCTTAAAGCGGGGATGAGCAGCCAGGCTTCTTTGTTCCTTCTGTTGTTGCTGTTCCTCCTCCTCTTCAGTATCTGTCTTGGAACCGTTAGAAGCACTTTTGTGCCGTACCTTGACCTTGCTCTGCATTTCTGTGGCCCTCTTTGGAGGAGGATTCTTGGGCAAGGTAGCTGCGTAATCCTGGGGGTAGAAAGGACCAAAGAGGTCACCCATGTTACGATAGCTGGCCCATTTGCCACACAGGCAGCAAACCAGATGCCCCAAGACAGAAGACTCCGTTACTACAGGGCCTTGCAGCATGAAAGTTGAGGTGGGCAGCACTTTGCTCTCTGCATTGCTAGGAGGGGGTGTTGAAGACCTCTGTCCTTTCCGACCCCTCACCAACTTGTTCTGCTCCTCTTCCTCAGCGTTTATGATTGTGCACACAGCGCCTAATTCACACTTGTTTACCACGTGAATATAAGGGAAAAAGGACTTATTCTTGGAGTCAGTTTTATCTACAGACTGGGTAGCATATTTAAGCTTGATCTCTGGTTCTTGAGGCTCCACAATTGGAGCAGCCCGTCTCGGCTTCCGCTTCCGCGGCTGTGCTGCGGGTTTTCGCCTCTCCCTCCTTTGCCTCTTGGGCTTTGGCTCACCAGCACCCACCCCTTCTGCAGGCTGTGATGGGGCTGGTGGGGGAGGCGGGGGCACGGGCAGCTGCTGTTGCTGCTGCTGCTGCTGCTGCTGCTGCTTCTTCTGCTTGTTCACGCTCCCAATTGGCCTCCCTTTTTTCTTTCCAGAGGGGAAATATCCCTTTGGAGGGAAACCATCTGGCTTGGGTGAAATGTTTGTCACATCTCCATCTTTTTCCTCAGACTTTGGATTTGGTTCAGAAATAAACACACTGGAAGGGGAAATTGTTTTTGAGTCGGAAAACGTCAGCGTTCCAGCTCCACTTACAGATCCATCAGACCTGCCCTGACCACCTGACTTCTGAGAAGGTGGTGGTGCTGCACTGGATCCTGCTCCTTCTTTGCCAATACTGGCGGTTTCAGGGCCCTCTTTTTTGTTTTTATCATCCTCGCTGCTTTGCCACTCTTCTGAACATCTTGGAACAGTTTTTTCACCAGCTGTATCCTGGCTTGCTGGCCCCACTTGATCTGACATCTCTCCTTTTCTCTTCTCAGCCTCTGGTCCATGTCCAGCCACATTTCCTCCTTCAGGTCCACTCTTGAGGGACAGGATGTCATCAAGAGTGACAGTATCTGGACCAGCTTCAGCACTGTTAGTAGAAACACTTCTCCTAATATTGGGAGATGTAATTTTTTGAACAATAGCTTCCAGTTTTAATCCTCGCCCCTTTCTTGGGGGCAATATTTTGGTCTTCGCCGGGCTTGTGAGGGAAACAGCAGGACAGTTCCTATTATCAGGACTTGGCAGGTCCTTGAAGGAATCTCCCTTTGCAACTGACTTGCCAGCATCTTGGCTTTGAGATGAATGGGCATAGGAGTTGTACGTTTTATCGGCTCCTTCTTTTGCTGAAGTCATCAGTCGCCCTTTATCTTCACTGCCACTGTTCTTCATATCATGTGGCTGTCTTTTGGTAGGGATAGGCGAGATGAAAGAACGGACCCTCCTCCTCATAATTAATGGGTTTTGAGGAGACTGGTCTTCCTGGCCAGGGAGCCTAAGCATAGCATTACTAGGCTTGGGTAAATCCGTAGATTCCTCTCGTCGATGCCCATCGCTTTCTTGAGGGCAAAATCTTTTTTGGTTGGCTGCTCCAAGAGGGCCGCTGCTTTTGGCAGGAGAAGTTTGCCGAGAGAGGTCCCAGCCAGATTCGTGATGCTGCAACTTCTGGTTGCCATGTTTCAGTTCAGCGCATTTGCTCTGAGTACTGTCACTCCCCAGGACACAGCGCCCAGCTTCCTGGCTTCCAGCATCATGGTAAGAGCTACCTTGAAGGTACATCATTCCATCCTTGTCATTTTTTAAGGGACTCCTTACTCTTTCCAGAAACTGCTGTTGTCTGGGGCTCTTCCTTGCTCCTTCCTGCCTGTGCTGAGCTGCAGCAATCACACCCTGAGCAGCGCTGCTTGCCCAATCTTTGTATTCTTCTTGCTGTTGCTGGTATATCTGTCTCTTGTAATGATACTGGGAATTCAGACTCTGGTTGGGGTCACCAAAAGCATGAGGCCTAGCATTTGTGTGATATGCTGAAGCCAGAGATGGGCCTTCCGAATTCTGAGGGTAGACAGAATGCAAGGAACCCCTGCTAACTCTTTCAGATAGTGTCATGTGTGGGTTCATGTGATGCAGATCTGCCCCTGGGCCTCTGCTTCTGCCTGGTGACATTTTCAGCTTATCAGCAAGATCCTGATATTGAGAGGGTGATTTACCCCTTCCAGTTCTGCCAGGTCCTCGTCTCATCTGTGTCGATCTGCTTTCCTGCTGGGGCATGTAGTCTGGAGCAGCATCGGACACTGCAGCTCCAGGGCTGGCATTGCCCCGAAAAGATTCATGCTTGATGCCAGCAGGATGGCAATGGTCTCCTGTTTTTTTATTATTGAGACTAGCTGAGCTCTTTGACTGTTCAAAATCTTCTTCCTTTATTTGCCCACTGTGAGCTTTCATCTTTGTTTCCATGGATACTAAACCACCAGGGAGTATTACTGACTGGCTCAAGCCAGGGGCAAGACGTTCACTCCTTCCGCTTCTGGCCTCAGGACCCATATGCCCCATGGGGTGAGGGCCAGGGTCTCTTACAAGTTGCCTTAATGGAGATATGTCACAGATCACCGATCTCCTCTCTGAGAGCGCTCCTGCCTCATGGGCAGCAGACTGAGACTCCACATCAAACTTTCTAGCAAGAGGGTAATCAGCTAAATTTATCTGCTTCATGTCTGGAGCTGCACTGCTAGACTTCCTATCCCAGGGACCCCAGTGAGGGCCTTCCAGGAGGGACCCCATGCTTTTGTTTAAGAGGCCTCTACTGGTCAATTCATTGGTTTGACTAATTAAAACATTGGGCCTCATGGCTCCCTCCAAACTCCCAGCCATCCCAGAATGCTCCTGTGCGTTCCTAGAATACCTTCTGTCTGGATGATGGTGGTAGCCCTGTAAAACCTCTTGTAAGAGGCTAGGAAACTTCTCATTACGGCCTTTGCGCTCACTGTGCCCTGAAAAATCCCCCTTTTCTTGACCAGATGGATACTGTGGAAAGCCACCAATATTTCTCTGTATACCAGGTGCTATATTATCCTTGTAGCTGTATCTTAAACTGCCAGGAGACTTGGAAGATTCTGTTCTTGCAGGAAAATTTGGCCCAACAACAGCATGACCAGGCTGGCTGTTCCCCTCCCCATTATGGTTAGTGCTATCACCACTTTTGCTCCCTTTACCTCCACCTTGAGTTTCTTGCTGTGTCCCTGTATGCCCAGTTTCTTTTGCTCCACTAGCGCTACCTGGTGCCTGAGGGGCTGTGGAAGCATCATCTTGTGCAGGTTTATCCTGTCCACCTGACTTTTCTACTCTTCCTGTCATGGCTTCCCGAGAGACAATCACCCCAACTGCCTTCTCATTCACTTTTGGGGCATTTTCCACAGCCACCACAGCTTCCTTCCCATCAGGGGAGGCCACGTCTTCCCTAGCTGCAGGACTGCTGCTGAGTTTTGATGGCTCATTCTGAGAGCCTTGTGCTGGTGAGGAGTTCGGTCTCTCTAAATTACCCCCTTTGTAAGTGGTGTCTGAGCTGGTGCTCTGGCCACTCAGCTGTCTCACCCTTTCCCCAGGATCCTCTGAACTACTGGAACAGCCACCATCCAGGGACTCTGCCATGGGAGATTTGAGTTGCTCCTCTGCCTGGGAGGAACCTTCTGAGTTGGTGCAGCTGTCGGCCTTCTTGGAAGAGGACGATCTTTTGGAACTTTTTTTCTGAGGTGCCAAGGCATCCGAGAGCAACATGTGCTGGACTGTGTTGGGCAGATTGGCGACTTGAGAACTCAGAGCGCTCAGGCTGCTCAGTCCTGGATCTGTGAGCCTTTTTTCCTGCAGTCCTTCCAGTCCAAACCCCTTGAATCCACCCGCATGAGCATTGGGGCTTGGCATCATAGATGGTGTAGGACTAAGCTGAGGCATCATCTGCAGGATTCGGTTTCTAGAACCCATGGACATGTTGCCTTGCCCACACTGGAGATTTTCTCCACCTGGCATCAGTGGAGAAGGGGTAGAGCTGCAGCTTGGAGACTGAACCACAGATGCAGCAGGAGACGGATTAGAGATCGGACTGAAGTTTTGGTGGAACTGCATCGGTGACCTTACAGGAACTTCAGTCTGGCTGTACTGTCCCACTTGACTTTGAAGAGAGAGTTTGGTGGCAGCATTTGAATACTGCATGACATGCTGAGGTGGGTGTTGCTGCTGCTGCCCCTGCTGCCCACTTTGAGGCAGCTTAGACTGCTCAAAGCTTTTCATCGGCTGAGTTTGAAAGCTGTAGTTTGACTGGGTCCCATAGGCCTGTGCATTGGAACCCACAGCATGGCCTTCGTACTGCGACCCAGAATTCACATTGTAGCTACCGTCATAATTCTGTCCTGACTGGCCAAAACGCTGTGGGGAAGGGAAAGAGGAGGAGGAGGATGACGAAGGTGGCTGATAGTGTTGGCTGAACTGACCCACTCGTAACTGGTAGCCTGAAGCAGAAGAAGGCAGGGTGGATGGACGCTGCATTGGCTGCAAGTGTGAGGTGCTAGAAGCAGACTGGCTGGAAGCCTGGGGTAAAGGCTGATGAGATTGATAGATCTGCTGTCTCAGCTGCTGCACCTGCTGCTGCTGGCTAGAAGCCTGCTGCTGATACTGGGCACTCCCTGGAGAAAAAGGACCAGTATAATCCTGTTGATAGTGGGATACACCCCCAATGGTCGAGTGCTGTGTCTGGAACTGGCCCACATGTCCCTCACTCCCATACTGACTCCCAAAGCTACTCCCTTGAGGGGGCCCATAGCTCTGTACTGGTCCAGAAGGCCTGCGCTGAGGCGGCTGCTGCCCTCCTGACACCACTGGATCTTTGTTGGCAGCCATATAGTAAAACTCTCCTGCTTCTTTTCTGAAACCTTGGTAGCTCTGATGGCCAGAGCTCTCACCAGGCATTGCTGTAGAGGTTCCTGTTGCTCCACGACGTCCACTGCCAGCACCTCCTCCAAAGCTCTGGAACATCTGGGCCTGCTGGCGGGGGCTGAACTCTTCCAGTCGGGATGAAGAATGCACTTCCTGCGGGTAGCTCTGCTGGTTTCCGTGATAACTACTTTGCTCCCGAAAGGACTGCATGCTGTTCAGCAGCAGAGCGGTAGCTCAAAAGCCCTCCTAAATATGGAGAAAAAGAGAGAAAAAAAAAAAAAGGTATAATATGTTTCCCAGTCACACCAGTACCCCACTCAATTTTCCGGTTTTAACAGCAATTAAAATTTAGTATTTCTCTTCTTCTTCCAGGTACATCAATGTTTAACCTCTCTTCTTGCAACCTGCCAACCTTCTAGGTAATGCAGGCCAGTAGCCTACTACCAGTGGGAGTACATTTTCCAGCATTAACATTTCCCCATCATCATTTACTAACTGGCTGTGTTTATGTGCCCCTGAAGAGAGAAACTTCCAACAACATTTGCAAAGCAAAGGAGAGCAATCCTCACCCTCCAGCTATTCCCTATGGCTAATACTGGGAGTAATCCAAGTATTTTGCTATCATGGTTAAAGACGTGACAAGAATCCTGCCACGCTTTCAAACCACACTTGGATTTACCACAGGAATGATACCCAAGGTCCATGTTTCACACCAGGAAAGACCTCTATAAGCAAACACTCAAAACACAATTGACCAAAGCTCAAACCAAGATAACCCAATGAGAGGATTTTTGTGAGAGTGTGAAAGAACTGGCAGCAGCATACTCAAAGCTCAGTTCCTGAGTAATTCCAGTGACACTCCTAGGTGAAAACCAACACAAGACAACACATCACATTTTCCCCCCCAGCCATCTGCTTTGCTTTACAGGATGGAAAGTTGAAACAAGTTCCCTCTATTTGAGCAAAACAGTCTACAACTTCATCCCTCAGGACTTTTATACTACCTTGAATGAAACACAACTAAAAACATTTGCCAGGCAGAACATATATTTTAGAATACCGTGTATGATCATCTACATTTACATAATCAATGCGTAAATAAACAGACTCCAGGAAGGCTCTTCCTTCGTATTTCAACATTTTATTCAGTATGTGGAATTACGACTCACCCTCAAGGACTGGACCACAACTGCAGAATTGTTTGGGGACCCTGGCTAGTCCCTCTATAAAAGCCTGTCATGTTACTAGATGCATTAAGAAAAGCACAATAATGAACAAGTATGTGCACATACACTGCCTTTAAAAAACAAAGAAAAAAACCAAAACCAACCAAACAAAACAAAACCCCCAAATTACAGATGACAAAAGCATTTCATGTCTGAAACACCTTGTGTTTTTCTCTTCCTGAAAAAAAATATGGATAAAGCCACCTGGAGAGACCCCTTCCTTTAAAAGAATATTAAGACAATGCTCACACTTTTCCAGGAAACAGAACCCCTACTCCTCAGATTGGAGACTTCCTGGAAGACTTGCCTGCATTATGTTTTCATATTTAGCCACGTTTTGTGTTTGCCACATTCAGCTGAACCCATTGAGAATTAAATTCTAGCTTTGCACTTAACTTTTTTTCAAGTAGATCACCAAAAACAAAGAAAACCAGGCACAAAAATGAGATGCAGGCAAGATTTGGCATCCTGTTCTTTTCCCATCTGCCTCCCAAGGTTAATTTTTTTATTAACATGTATGTTATCTACAGAAGTCTCTGACTCTACCACTGGAGTCTTTCATCTTCTACTATCTGTGTGTGTAGGCTACAGAACACAGAGCCACAAAACCGCCCCACAGCACTGCACGTCTCTGCAGCCCCTCTCCTCTCACTCAAAAGCCTCTTTGTGTTGCAGCCTTCGTTCATGCAGATTGAAGTATATAATAATATTACTAGAATCAAAAGGGAACTGTCAAATTGTTAATACTTCAAATTCTGTCTCTCTTCTTCTAGGAAGTCAACTTTACTGCTGTTTGAATCTTATATTTTAAGTGTCATAAGAGAGATCTGCTGTTCTGCTGAACTTCCACTTTTTTAGCATTTTAAAGACTACATATATCACATGAATAACGCTTCTATGATTGCCACACTGTGCCAATCTGTCCAGTTCAGGTTTATTATGGATAAGCTCCTCCTTTTTCTGAATCATTGCTTCATCAGTTTGAAGCTCCAGCCCTACTGGGGTAGGACTAAAACTGGGATACCTAAGGCAAGCTTCTTTCTTTTTTTGTGTGACTTGCAATTCAGGCAAAAAAAATGAGGGGGGGGGAAAAAAAAGGTAAAAAAAAAACCACACATAGAAGAAAGTTATCAAGCTAAAGGTAAGAGAACATCTACTGCAACTGACAGATGTTAAAAGCAGCTTCTCCAGATAAGCATTTCGGGGCTCTGCAATCAGCAATATTCACGTGCCACGGAGACTGAGTGCACGCCCTGGCTACCACGTGCTTGGCATCCATCCTCTTTTCATGAAAGCAGCATTTCCATCCTCTCACAGGCTCAGTCTCCCACAGAATCTCAGACTCAATTTTTAAACCTGACTTTACCAAAGCTTACTTTGCATGGTCTGGACAAGATCTCAGAAAGCCTCTTCTGCATTACATCCTACAAAAACGTTAATCTCTGAATGATATTCGTTCTCTGTAACTCCACCAACATACCTGAAAACTGCTACATTTTCAAGCCAATGTATGTTAACAATGCTGGTAACCATTCTTAAGATTTCTTCGCTATTAAAAAAGAGTAGTTTTAATTATATAATGAATAGAAACAGCACAAGATGCTCTAAAATGCCCTTAAGAACAGAGACAGAGTAAAGGTCAACCAAGGCACAAATTCTTATCCTCCATAATCTCATGCAATCATGTAACATTTATTTAGCCCAGAAGTTATATATGCTACCTCAAAACAGGGAGAACGTATTTTTCTCCTTCAATTTATTATTTTTTTTCAATCTTGGAATTTACCCTGACAAATAAAACAAATAAGTTGTTTTCATCAGGACAGTATTTGCTTTGAGTATCTCACAAGGAACCTAACTTGAGTAACATAACCAGTAGAATAGCTGCCAAAAAGGAAAAAAGGCATTTCATTAATAACAGGAGTAAAAAAAGATAGGACGTGCTCCGACCCATTACATCACTGATAACTTAAGACATATAGCACATTTCCTGTCATTAATGTGCTATAAATACAGAACTATTACAATTACTACTGCAATAGCCTTTCTTAATAGTAACAGCCCTGTAAAGTGCTTAGATGTAAGTGCTGTGCTCTCAGTAAAACCACTGAGAATAATCTCCTGGACAAGTCTTGTTAATAAAATATATTCAGACAGAAAAAGCCTTCAAAGTCTACCCCCATCCACATGAAAAAAAAAAACCCAACTATCTATTTTATTAATTTTTTTACTGGAAGCCTTTAAAGAAAACATTTTCAGCTGGTACATACGCCTCCTCATGCACGATCTCAAGAGAACAATACACCACCTGCCAACTAGAGACTACAACACAATCACATGAAACTCCGTGCTGGTGGTACACAGCCATAACGCCATGCCCAGCAGAAGGGACAAAGTCCTGCCTCCAAACAAGTGCTCTAGCAACAGCCACAAATTACACACACTCACAATACTTTCCAACATACACAATATGCAATGTCTTCGTTTATTCAAAGGGAAGGTACGAGTCTGGCACAGCTTTCACTACTCCAGTGTCACACCTACACTCCTGCTACACGTGCATACAGCTCTCTCAGTGAAGCTGCATGACTTTAAAGTATTTATAGCCTGTAGCTGTAGAGCCATCTAAGCACATCCATCCAGACACTGCAGACTGCACCCACTAGGCTAAGCAGTTTCACTCTGCTCCAACACATTCATTTCTCCCCCAACAGCCCCGTAATCAAAATTTGTCTTCAACCCGGTAGGAACAAAGGAAGCATGTTACAAGCTTGCATGGTTGATAAAAAACAGCCTCACTTATGGAATCACTGCACAGAAGTCTTGAACAGAAAGAAGCAATAGGTCTTCTTACCCAAATCTCAGACTTATTTGTGAAACATGTGAAGTTATTTCAAGCAGTGTATCAATTTACCTTCTTCATGTGAACTTATTTTTAAGCATAATGCAGATTTTCTATCTTTGAAACAGCCTCGTAGAACTTTGTTAACATAGGAGTTCCTCAAAATATGAAGCTACTGCATTGTGACCTCACTGTGCACAAGATTATCCAAAGTTAGTCAACAGCATGTAAGCATCTTTCAATGGTTCCTGAATGTGTATCAGCCCTGACCAGTGCTGATTAACAGAATTCATCAACACTCCCACACCAAGATTACTCTGTGAGATGATCTTCTGCAATATACCATGCCAGGCTTTCTTATACAGCCACATAAGTCTTTAAAACTCTTTTTATCCCGATTATCAAAGACTGGACAAATAACAGGAAGCTGCTCAGATCTCCCCATGTAACACTGATGCCAACAGAGTAATGCATCACTACGACAGCTCATAAAAAGTGAACTAAAAACCAAAATACTGTGGGGACACGCCTAATTCTTAACTATAAGCCTATAAAGGAGCAAATGAAACCACCACCAGCTCATTCAGTAGGACATAAGTGAGGTCTTTCCGCTTCGTTAAATTTTCTTTAGATTTGGGCTGACTATCGTGATCCATCTGTGCAGAGAAGTCTCAGGCAGCAGTCAAATGCCATATATCTTTAGTGCTCTGTCAAAAGCCTCTCACTTCCTAGCATGTTTATCAGGAAAGAAAACGCAGTTACAGGCAGGTGACAAACAGTAAGATAGTATTTTCCATAGGCCAAAACGTACACAAAGAAGTTGGGATAGTAACAGAGTGTCCAGGGTTCTGATTAAAATAGACTCACTTGCTAAATGCTGTGCTGACAGAGATGTACCAAAGTTTGCAGGCATTTCTTGACACAACTCAAACAAAATGCAAAAATTACTATTTTTGTCGTTCCTCATTGTATCTTCTTAAACCAGCAGAGAATACACATAAGCAAGACAATCGCAAAAGCCAGAACACGTGTATGAGCAATTCAGGAGTATATTTTCTAAGAAATTATGGCCTGTGCTCCAAATTCAGCCAGAAATAGAGGGAAAAAGGATTTCCATGTACTGAGTACCATTTCTATTGTCAAGGCCAAGTTGCTAACCCTCATTTCTGCAGGCAGAGAGTCATTACTTGCACACCTGATCAATGGCTGGGAACAGACTGACCTTGTCTCAGTTTTGGAGGAACTCTGCTGCTTTTAAGAGAAAGCAAATCAGCTACCAATGCCACAAGAAGTTAAATTTAAAGATCAAACTTAAGACTGCATTTAACAAAGTAACAGATATAACTTATTTCTTCTACATTTGATGCCTTTTTTAAAAGAAAAGGGAGAATAATTAAGACCTGTTTTCAAAATCAGGTGTGGTATAGAAGTAATACAAGACAGACAGCCCTTCAAACAGCCACCAGTTTGTCCAAGCAGTAACATTCACTGCTCACTTCTTTCAGAAAGTCGTGTTTCTGATATTATTCACCACCACACCTTTAGGGAGAACTACAGTCAGATCTAGCTCTCACCAAGCCATCATGATATATTCTGTCAAACAAACCTTACTACACTACCCAAAGCTGAAACAGGATGCAGTTAATTATCATGGAGAGCACCAAACCCTATGGAAGTAGCTAAACTGAAGTATCTTGTAAAGCATATAAAAATTAAATTAAACCCAGACTACTGCATTAATGGAAACTGAATTTTACAATTCTAAAAAATCACAGCACGTCTTAGAAACCATATGTAGTGGTTACATATGCTTAAGTACCTAATAATAACATGCATTAGCAACACGTCTTGCAAATCAGTGGTAATACTGAATACAAAAAAAAAAAGACACCAAAACTTCATTTTGTCCTTCCTAGTGAAAACTTCTATCAAAAAAATTCTCAAATGAGCTATAGCTTGGCCAAGTGGATTGTAAGTAGCTTCCATCATCTCACAGAGACACTATGCCTTCCTTATCAAAATGTCTGTACAGCTTTTCAGAAAGTCAGTATGTATGAGCTTAAATCCAAACAATTAAGGAAATGGTTCTCACAGAATGGGTGAGGAACAGATGAGCGTGGCAGAAGGAGCACAGCGAGCTTTGTCAGTTGAGAGAGGGGAATGCTCTGGAGATTACTGTGCTAGATAAAATCTACATTCACTTATTTTTCCATCTATTTCTTTAAGTGACCACAGAAAAAGCCCGAGTCAGTGTACCTGCCTATCTCACACAGGAGATGTGAGGAGATATACTCAGAGCATTCAACTGCTATAATAAAAGGCATCATGTAAACAAACAACAACAAAAAACCAAAAAGACAACAACAACAAATTTTGCATGTGGCTATTACTTGTCTGCTTTCTTCCCTCACATCCAAAATACATTTTAAAAAAACACTTGTATAACGCCGAATCAGAAATACACAGACTTTTTTGCATCTGTGAGTTTTCCTTACTCACTAAGTGAACAAAACTAAAATACCATCTCCAGTTTAGCTTTGCACTTTTAGTGAAGGGTACTGTTAAATTCATATTCCTAAATGTGAAGAAAGAAGAAATTTGACAAGAACAACTTCTGTTGTAAGCCAGTATTTAAGTGGTAGTACTATGAAAACATGTATTTCTAGAAATATAACAAATTATCAAAGTTCAACAGAATTTTGGCTGGTTGTATGTATCTGATTTTATTATGATGCCATTGGTTCTCAGTCTCAATCAACAGCACAGATGCATTTAAATAGCTTTCAAAAATCCACCAACCTCTTGTTGAAAGTTATCCATCCAAATTTTGAACAGACACTGCTATTTTAATAAGAACCTATGCAAATCATTCAGATTCCAATTTATGTCAAAGATCAAAACAACAATTTTGGTTTCACATGTAGAGTCAGTCTTCTCTAGCCCGGCTGAAGAGGTCCAGCCTTCTCCACGGTGTTAACACAGCCATTCAGGAGCACTCAGATCGGGGAACTGATACGGTCGAGAAAATTCTGTGAGGGAGAAAAGCCATTTCTGACCTGACAGATCCATTCACTGTATCATTACACAAACATCTGTACCAGCAAAACGGACACAGCAGGAACTGTTTTAAGTGGCGTGGCTACTGAAGGGCACTTGAAATCAGGAGCTCATATTTAAAGGCTCTTTGTCTTTACACAGTAGTTGAACTACCCTTCCTAACACCAAAATGAAAATAATACCAAATCCTCAGCTCATCTTTTTTTTTTCCAAGCTGCAGATCAGCTGATTGCACATCCTAATCCACCTCACTAGTCCTCCAAAATTTTTGGCGATTCATCAATTCATTACATACCTCTTATTGCAAATTGATCTGTGTCCATACCCCCTACGTCTTCAAGAGTCAAACATAATACCTGCTCTGGCAATACAGCAAAATCTGAACATCCACTTCAAGAACCACGTCTGACCTGCTCCTCCTCAGACATGCAAGACAGGAGGCTCAGCAAAGGCATCACAGCTCTCATTAAACCTTCACCTTCCAGTTACAAATCAATGAAGAGGAGAAGTCAATTATTAATTGCAAGAGGAAAACAGTAAAGCACAAGCAGTTTTTTCAGGTTCTCTCTGCCCAAGTTCCCACTTCCTGTGCAGAAATTTATCCAGTATCTAAAACACTCAGAGGTATACAGTGGGGCAAAAAAAAGCCCACCATCCTAACACATTATTTTTAATTAACTTTCATAATTTTTCATCCTAAGCAGTAGCCCCAGCCTTGATGACAAGTCACTAAGATGAACACTTAAAAGGCTCGTATTAAACAGTACCTGTAAAATGTCTGTCTTTTCTATTCAACGTAGTCTAAACAATTAAATCTTCCTATTCTGTTTTTACAATATCTGGTGCAACGAGCCTGTAACTAAGACTCCTGGGAACTCCTCAAGGCAAATGAAGTAAATTGACATAAAATCTGTATCAGTTATGTGCAAGTATTATTATAATACAGGCTATGCCTGTACACAAGAATTATATCCACTGATTAGGATAAAACCATTGCTGAAGATAATACCATCTATTTACATTATAGGCAGTAACATTAAAATCAGGTAGAAATATAACCTTGATCTACCTAAACTAACAAATTGAAGAATTACTGCTCAGTTGCAGAAAAGCGGTACTCAAATTTACATCTGCCAATCCTCTCACAGACAGTTTTTGTTCCTTCAAGGTAAGACAAAAAATTTAGCTTTAACCCTTTCAATTTTCACTAGCCAAGGTTATCATTCTTCCTATGAATTCAGCACTTTGTCCCTCTAAATCAATGCAGATTTAAGAGGAATTTGAGTGTGGAAGGTCTGCAAATACTACTGCTATGGCACACTTTAAAAGAAAATACGGTCAAGGCCATATCATGTTTACAGATAAAAAAATTGGAGAGAAACCTTATTTTTCCCAAACATAAGAACTGTCTGAATTTCTCTCAAAAAAAAAATGCAAAGCATTTGTAAGATTTTCACAATAGAAGAACAACTTTTCTTTGCCTGACATTTCTCCCTGTGTCCTACAACCTACGTCCTCTAAATATCACTTTGCTCATTTCTCCACACTTCAGGTTCCACAGCATCTGCCTCATGCTGAAGCAACAAACTGAAGCAGACCCATTCTTACAGTAAGCTTTGTCTTCTGAGACTAACAGGGAGTGACTAAGACTTTAGCCACACTTACATGGAGAATGAGCAACAGTTAAGATTAATACAAAATAACTGTATACATTTAAATAATTCAACAAAGAGACTACCTCAGAGGTAGTACTATTTAAAGGAGGTCCTCCCCCTTCCTATCTAGCCATCCCCACCCCTGCAGGCTTCCTTTGAAATTTTCAGATTGGACCAGTTTCTTGAACCACTGGAATAATGAACAGACAGAGAGAGAGAGAGAGAGAGAGAGAGCAGCACAAAGCAATGTTGGAGCAAACTTAGCCTTGGCCTAAAGTACTTAAGCTGGCACCAGCTCCCTCACGGAGTCAAAACCGTTCAGAAGCAATCTTTTTATGTCAGCTTTATGCATATTGAGTGATTAAACTTCTAAACACACCTACCTCAGTTAGAGGTCAGAAAAACCTAGGTTTTAAACTCAAGCCACTGTAAGCAACAAACTCCACACTTCCAAGTTTTGTTGCCATAGCCAAAGGCAGGGAATGTCACCAGCAGTGAGACCACACCCCAGGCACGAAATTAACTGTAATGAGCATAACCAGTTCAGAGAAGTTAACAACCTACAATTAGAGATTTTCTCACAACCAGGATTTAAAGCTTTCTCCTTCCCCAGAGGATTTCTGTATCACCACAGTGATAGTGTCAGGAGTGTTTGAAGCTGGCAAGCTGACGGACAAAGCTTCCACTGTATGTATTCCATGTCATATCCTAGAGGATATACCCTTAAGGAAGTCAGCAGTTGAAAGGAAAGAGGAGGGATGAATCCAAAACCAGAGAAGAAAAAAAACCTCTGTAAATACTGATTAGTGGAGGATAACAAAGATACTGCACTCAGAGCATAATTTTTGGAAATGCTAGAGTTACCATTTTAACATAAGACAGAGGGAGCTTAGATGGTCCACTGCTCTCAGAATCAGTCCCACCATTCTCTTAAACTTAAGTCCGTGCACTCCTGCAGTCATTCATCTCGTACACCAGGGAGGAGAGAAAAAACAAACCCAGAAGACTACTGTTTCTGTCTCCACCTCATGAAGAGGCTAAACAGAGGTACAATTAACATAAGCCATACTCGATGGATTACACATAACCATTTCATAATGCTAATGCAGTCCTAGCATTCTATTACAAGAAAAGAAGGACTAGATCTCTTTTCGCCCCTGCTGTAAAACATCCCAACTTTCTATGAAAAAATGGAGTTTGCTACCTTGTTTCAGCTAGAAAGATTGCAACTAAATGACTTTCACCCTGAGAATTGTTCCTGATTTAATTCCTCAAGTCCTATTAACCAACTGAGCAAAAGGACTTTCCTCCTTAGCTTATTCCAGAAAGGCAATGCACGCATAGAGCCAAAATTCCATGAGTAAACACAGACCAACAAAGTCTTTATAAACATTACAGTTCTGTGGATAAGCAAAGAAGTTTATTTCCTAAATACTCCTCCCTTCCACTTTCAGGAACTCCCTAATGTTGTTTCTCATTGAGCTAAGAGATGTGCCCTCACTGGTGAGTTTGACCCAGGTTTACTGACGTTTTCTTTTTCCACCAGCTCTGACAGGGTTTTGATTATGCTGCAGATTATACATATAATTAACCTCTTCTCCTCCCCCTGCTATTTTCAGCAGCTCTATTATATATACACCCCCTTTGGTTTTCCACAAATTCCACCTTTCAAACATAAAACAAGCTGTATTCCTGCAAGGCAAAAAGACAAGGAAACAAACAAAATGAACACACGACAAATCAAATTTCTATATCCTAACTGCAGGATACTACCATCATTGAAATAAAAGTGTACTCAGCCAAGCAATTTGCAAGCAAGAACACCATTTTGTTTCTGACAACCAGAATATGAGAGATATCTAATGCAGAAAAGTTTAAAGATGCCCAAATGTAGAAAAGTACACAGAGCAAAAGGAAAAAAAGCCAGAATGCGAGAATCCCTGCTCTCCAAAGTAAACACCATATTAGCTGAAGTCAGAACTTAAAGACACAGAATACCACACTGCAGAGGAACTGTGGTCATCACCAAAACCAGTGCCCTAACACAGCTGGCAAACAAACAATTCTGCAGCAGAGTTCTCTTTATGCACTCTCAGAGTAACAAGGGATGAGAGCTTCTCCATTAAAATGCAGTGATTTAAAAGGAAGGGAGATAAGGACAGCACAGCTCAGTTTTCTCATGCAAAATGAAAAGCATCACTTTGGAGCAATTCTCAATTATGTTCCTGCTACTTCCGCTCTCCAACACTACAGAAGAGAATCTGCCACTCATTCAGCAATGCCCTGCAACACAAACACCAAGACAATCTGCTACCTCCTTCTGTAACAATTTTGCCCAATCCATTTAATTTACTGCCAGCTAAGTATCTATTATTTTTTATACTTATCAAGACCTATCTAGAAGACCAATTTTATATAGCAATACGTACAAGGTATGGTCAGGATCAGGAACATCAGAAAATCAGATGTACGCATTTCATGCAAAAATGTTGGAGAAGGGAGAGAAGAGAAACCTCCTCACCTCCATACATGAGGTGCAACAGGGAAAACTTATAGTGGACAAACCAACTTACACAACATGAAAGAACACTGTTGAACTCATTCTTTTTTCCCTGAATACAAGATGAGAAACAAAAGAGAAAGACATGGTTTATAGTGTCGTGGAATCCATTAGCTTGTAAAAGACCTATAAAATTATCAAATGCAACCCCTCTCATAGAACTGTCAAAGCCACCACAAAGCCATGTCCTTAACCACAACATCTACACATCTTTTTAAACACCTCCAGGGACAGTGACTCCACCAATTTGCTGGAGAACCTGTTCAAATGTTCGACTTCTTCAGGTAAAAAATATTTCTGAATATCAAATCTAAACCTCCCCTAGCACAACTGGAGGCTATCTCCTCCTGTCCTAGTGCTTGTTACTTGGGAGAAGGGACAGAACTATACCTGGCCACAGCCTCCTTTCAAGTAGTGTAGAGAGTAATAATGTCTTCCCCGGGTCTCCTCTTCTCCAGGTTCAACAACCCCAGCTCCCCCAGCTACTCCCCCAAAGGTTTGTGCTCCAGACCCTTCCCCAGTTCCACTGCTCTTCTCTGGATGCACCCCAGCCCCCCAAAGTCCTTCTGGTAGTGAGGGGCTCAAAGCTGGACACAGGATCCAAGGTGCCCCACAAGTATATCTGATAGGAGCCATGCTGCCACTGGCCTTTTGGCCACCTGGGCACACACTGGCTTGTGTTCAGCTGCTGTCAAGCCACTGGGCCACTTTCCAGCCACTCTGCCCCCAGCCTGCAGCGCTGCACGGTGCTGCTGCGACCCAAGTGCAGGACCTGGCACTTGGCCTTGCTGAACCTCATACCACTGGCCTTGGTCCATCAACCCAGTCTGAGCAGATCCCTCTGCAGAGCCTTCCTATGCTCCACCAGATCAACACTCCTGCCCAGCTTGGTGCCATCTGCAAACTGACTGAGGGTGCACTCAATCCCCTCACCCAGATCATTGATAAAGACATTAAACAGGACTGGCTCCAGCACAGAGCCTCAGGGAACACAACTCATGACCGGCTGCCAGCTGCATGCAACTCCACTCCTCACCACCCTGAGACTGGCCATTCAGCCGGTTTTTCACCCAGCAAACAGGGCACCCATGCAGGCCACGAGCAGCCAGTTTCTCCAAAAGAATGCTGGAGGAAACACTATCAAAAGCCTGCTCAAGTCCAGCTAGGCAACATCCACAGCCTTTCCCTCAT
>VXBQ01016667.1:107802-136761 GCA_013400175.1 Phainopepla nitens | reverse complement strand
GTGGGGCAGAGGTGAGGCTGCTCAGATGCCAGCTCGTGCTCCACCGCGGGAAGCATTTGCTCCCCTCCTTCCTCTGCCGAGCACCGTCGGCCTCCCCGTGGGCTCTGCCAAGGCCAGCGTGGGGCAAAGGCAGGGGAGAGGCAAGGTCCCACCGGTACGACCTGCCCCCGGTGCGATCTGGGGGCTCCCCCGGCTCCTGGCTCCGCAGAACGATGTCCCCATCCCTACACAGGCACTGTCCTCTTGCATCACCGATGTTCCTGCCTTGAGCCGGGCACACTTTAGCCCGACATGTCCCAGCTGTGTCTGGTATGGCATGTGCATCCCTGCTGGTCTCACAGCTCCACAGTCCCACCCCATCATCTTGCTGCTGCTCTGATCCTGCACGGCCTCCTGTAAAATCCAAACATTTCCCAAGGGCTTGTTCACCCTGGGAAGGGAGCGATAAACTGGGCTCTGAGCGGACGGCACACTGGGCACTGCACACCAACTCAACGCTGGAGCCACTCTTACTCACCACTGCCAGAGGAAGCAGCTCAACTCTTAACTGCATATGAAAAATGCCCACACAGAAGAGTCAAGAACAACAGGGGAGCCATAAATTCACACCCCAGCTTACTGCATGCCAACTTCCTTGCATCAGGGAGCAGAAGTGCTCAGTGGTTTTACACTGAAAGCAAGGTTTTGTCCTGGAGAGGCAGACCCTGAATGTGGGCTACTTTAAGGTTTTAGACCTCAGGTAGAAGACCTGCAGCCCAAGGGCTGAGCACAAACCACAAGTTCATTTTGCGTAGGCTGGAGCCACCTGACTTCTCACATCACGGTTGGATAACGTGAAGCTAAGGACTGATGTGTGGATGCCCAAAAGCCCAGCTTGGTTCTCAACAAGGGATGGCTCTCCACCTTTTCCACAGAGTCAGTCTTCCAGCTATGGAAGGATAGGGAATAAAATACTAACCTACATAACACCACCTTCAGCTTCATCCATTTGCAGCCAAAACTCTCAATATAAAAATTCACAGCTCAGATGAGGGTGACAGATTTATTTCAGTAGGCCAGCAACTTAGACACAGACAAAACTTTTTCCATTTCTTTTTGCCATCAGCTCTACAAGCAGTTCTGCTTCTATCCAGAGGACAGCGATTACATCCAGGTAAATCCCAGGCTTTTCCTTTCACTTGCCTTCCACTGTCAATGGTTACCCACCAAAACCAGTTCAAGAGCTACAAACACAGAAGTAAGCGATTGAGTTAACACAACTGACAAGTTACCATTTGCCAGCCAAGTCACAGAAACACTGAATCAAGCAACCTCCTGATAGTTTAGGCAAACATTTTACTACTTATTGCAATGAAGAAAGATCATAGAGTCAAACTACTATAGCCCAGATGACAATTTATAATCTTATTGTGGTAAATAAACTTGCTGGCAATCATCTGTTCATATGCTTTGCTCTGCCAGTATCACACTGAGTCAAATCTTGATTCCACCAAATGCCACAAGCCAAGTGCATTCCTGCAGTACAATTGCAATGCAGTTTGTGGTGAAGATGCAAAAAACCCCTAAATTTTTATCCTTCTAAACCCCTTCTCAAGACAATTATCCTAATAAAAAATGCTGCATTGAAGCTGTTCATCTCCACAGGCTGATTGAACACAAAAATATGTAAATGTATCTTTAAATAAGCACAGAAATCACCCTGCCTTTTTCCTCATTCTTCCTGAGTATTGGACACTGAACCAAGAATCTGAGAAGTCTGGGTTTAGTTCCTAGTTTTAATGCAGACTTTCTGCACCATCTCAAACCACACAACACAGTTCTTTATGAAGCTATAAAATGGGGAAAGTACTGGTTTTGACACAAAGCAAGGTGAAATACATGCACCAGTGCTTGTAAAAAGCTCTCTACAAAATACAAGGGTTGCATAAATAACTAAATATAAATATACACATCAGATTTACCTCTGCCCCAGAACTCTGACTCTGTAAGGTAGTCTACAGAGAAGGGTATTTCCCCAACGCTTTCCCATCTAAAGCAAACAAATACCTGTGAGAGAACAGACAGCACTCCATCTGCAGATGAATTTTACCTGCTTTCAATGCTAGTTCAAAGCCAGAATATGCTGGGAGCAAACAAAACCCATTACAAGACAACAATTTATGACAATTGAGATCAACACATGGACTGAGGACCATTGAACAGGTTGCCCCATACACAGCAAGGTGACAGAAACTACCCTTACAAACTCTTGCAGAGGTCAGCTGGGCGAGACAGAAACTTACCTGTTCTCCCACTGTGAGTGGCACTCCGTGTCAACACACACCCTCCACACTGGCAGAGGAAGTTTTTACTGGCACTGTCTGAACTGTATCGTTACAGTGCAATGACTGTCAATCCTGTCTCATCAGCACAGAGTTCTCCTTATCAAAGAAGGGATGCACAATAGGGAAAGAGAATTACGTACACATGAGCAGTGTTTCTCTGATGCTCAGCATAAAAATCTAATCAAAATTGTACCAGAATGGTGATGTGAAAAGCACCCTGCCAAGTCAGTAATAAATATAAAATTCATATCTTACATTTCCACGATGTATCACCTCTCATTCTGCAGTACTTTACGCATTGTTGGGACTCAGATGAATCCCCAAATCAGAACAGATTTGTATTGGAATCTAACATTTTTGTTGGCTTCACATTCATTCAAATTACAGCCCTAAGCGAGAGTAGGATACCAGGCACTTAAAATGGCCCCTTGAATGCGACAGCAGCCATTTTAAATGGGGCCCAGCTCCTTCCAGCCACCAGACTGATTCCCTGAAGATCATCCCCCACCCATCTCTACTCCTGAGCCCTGCATGAGGTCCTGTTTCCCCTTCCATCCCCCCTGTGGCAGAGGAAAGACAAAGCGGTTAGTTTAAGGGTGCACAAGCAGCGGTTTCTCTCCAGTAGCCCCGACTGAGGATATCCTAAATCCAAACACAAACTAATTTTGGAGATTGTGGCCACCAAAATGTGAGCAAGCCTCAGGTTTAAAGACAATAAACCCCTGTCTTCTTGGTTTTCAACCTTCCCAAGCAATACCACTGCATGGGTATTACACACAGCATCTGCAGAGATCAAGAACTCTGCAAAAGTTGAGCAATCAGCAATAGTAATAGCTTTTCCTTTTTCTGAAGACCTTGTGAACTGGAGAAAAGTAGAGATGGCAAGGAGTGAGAAGTCACAGTCCACCTCCCTGTGGTTCGTTATCTTAACACCCATCACTAAATCCTTCCTGACAGATGCATTTGCCAACTACTCCGATGGGAACACTGAGCAATGCCATTCTTCCTTGTCCTATCAAATATGGCTATGTGACAAAACTCTGCTGATTTTTGGCCCAAAGTTTCACTTTCTGAAAGACAGATGCATAAAAGACAGAAGGCGTTAGCAACTATGAGGAGCACTGCAAGTGTTAATAGCAGTAGGTACCTTAAGACAGAAGTGCTGATTGTATCTTCCTTCAAGCACACCACACATAATCACTGCATGTCTAAGTAGGAAAAGCATCTTCTAAATCCTCAGCTAAGACTAAGATGTCTAAACAAAGACCAGGTTTTCATGACTGTTCAAAAGCCTTGAGCAGTAGATGTTCAGTTCTAAATTCTGATGTTGCCTCTAACAAGCCACAGATGATCTCAAAGTCCTCTGCCTCATCACTAGTGGTAGCAAAGCTAAGTCAAGATGGCAGCAGTGGAATGCCTTGTAAGGTTTCTCTTTGGTCAGTAAGGTTTTGGAGAACTTCATATTTTTCATATTCATATCGATTCACTTCTTGAGGCGTTGTCTACAAACCAAGCTGGAAGAAAAAAAACCGTGGAAGCCATAACAATACAAATGGCTTAAAGTGGTCCCCTCAAAGCGAGAAAAAGGAGCTAGCAATACTTGGAGATGCTTCCAAAAAGAATTACATTATAAAGGTAGGAGTCTTCTGTAGCTCCAAGTACATTTATCTGCAGCTACACTGATGAAATCAGGACAGTTATTTCACCTCTGGCGACAGAAACACAGCTGCAGCACACGAAAGAATCGGCTCCTGACATTAAAAAACACCCCAAACCCTTCCACAATGTCATTTAGCTTTACAATGAAACGATAAACTATGCATCATTTGTCTTCCTTTTTCTAGTATAGATAAGGCCCTAGAACAGCATCACCTAAACTGTGGTCCATAGGTCACTGCTGGCCTGTGAAGCATAATAGGCAGTCGGTGCAGTGCCCTATCTGCAAACAACACTCTGCAAGCCACAGCACTCAGTAAAACTGCCTGTCCATTACCTCATGTCATTCTTCTCCTTATAAACTCTGCATGTTTTTATGCTTGCATGACAGATAAGCATTTACATCTACAAGTAAACCATCGTCCAGAGTAGCTGGCAAACACATCTGTTTTGACCAAGGGGAAGAGACAGTATGAGACCCTTCCTGAGAGAACCAGCCATCACACCTGAACCGTCAGCATTTGGTACTCAGAGCCACTGCAGTGACACAGGCACAGGAGATGCAGGACGCAGTCTCCTGGAGAAGACTGTTGTGACAGAGCTACTTCTGTGTACAGGTGGGCACTGCTGGAGGCAAATAGCTGTGCTTGCTGCATGTGCTTACAGTATTATTAGCAGTCTCTAGAGCTGACAAGCTTCAAATTATTTTGGATGCAACCATACCAGAAAGCTAGAATTTAACTCTGGGCTAAACCTGCTCAAAAAACCCTCATAACAAAATAGAGGGTTGCAGAAGAGCAACCAGCACATTATCAAGAACCAGAAATAATTTACAAACACAAAGACTAAACAGGAGATCTCGCTAAGCAATGGCCAATGAGCCGGGAACTGAACTGTCTGCAAACCTCTGAGAGGCACAAACTAAAAAGAGGATCATTCAGTGCCACCTGAGTATTCAACACAACCCGATCGTAGCTGCATGGGGAAAACAGGACAGATCACCATAAAAGGAGACATATGGTCTTGTCTTCTCAGGAAAACACTGGAAATACAATCACTCAGGACAGCTAAAACTAAATTGAATGCCAACACCAGAAAACACATGGTAGGAAGTATCACATCTACTGGATTTTGATCATGCGTGGAGCTAGGTAATCAGATCAGTGGAAGGGGGGTTGTTGCTAGCTAAAGGATATTCAATTCCACGGCTAAACTGCAACTTACTCTTCACATCCACTTTGCTTGTGTCTAACCAGGCTCCAGCGTGGGTCAGTCCCTGTCACACAGGACTGTGACACTCCTGTGCCTACAGTGCAGTGAAAGAGGCTTCAGGCAGAACCTCCATTCTTGACTCTGCCAGGATAATCAAATAACCCTGCCGAATCAGACTGGTTGTTTGTTTTGCTTAAGATGTATTTACTTCAACAAGTAATTAATATCTTAAGTAGAAAAGGCCTTTGTTAAAGATTCACCACATTCACCCCTTCAATTAACATTTTAAACATTCACATTCATAGATTCATTTACACCTCCCATTTGTCCTTCAGCAATGCCAGAAAAGATCAGAGTTTACATTCCTGGCATCTCAAAGATAAAAGAGAAAGGGAAAATAAAACCAAATCCTCCAGAAAACAGCAAAAATCAAAGCCTACATCAGCCAAATTACCAAAACAGCCCAAACCAAACAAAAACCAAACCTAAACCTACCGGATCTTCTATCCATCTCCAGAAAGAAGAAATGGTGTCCGAGCTGTTTAGAAATCTCTCCCCTCTCACATACAATACTGCAGCTGTAAGATGAATTAGAGGAGCAGCTTGGGCAACTGGGGCATCACCAGCCACTGGAGGCGAAGACCTGAGCCCCTCAACCTGGACATGGGGCTGAAAAGTCTCACGCTTGTGGCTCTGCACCCCAGTGTGGTCAATGCAGAGAGGTGTGGGGTGCGGGGATCCGGCCCCCCTCAGTGTCTGCAAGAGGGCCCAGATACTTCTGCTGTGCCCGCAGTGAACTCGAGGTACCCTGGTGATGGACAGGTACCACCGGGGTGGCTGGGATATTTGCATATGTTAATTGCAATGTCAAGGTGTTTGTGCCCGCCGCACTCACTTCTTCGGGGGAAACAGCAACGACAGGATTTGGATCTACCTGTGCCGTGCTGGTGACGTCACAGGCAGCTATTTCCAGCCCTGTTGCCATGGAAACCACCAGGCCTCAGCACCAGTTAGCAGTTCAATATATAATTTACTTATTCTTTTTCACCTAAGTGATTAGGACTCAAAATACAGAAGCACCTCACACACCCTCAAATCGTCTGATTGTTTCATAGGAATTTCTCAAAGGCAAAAACCAGCCTGAAATACTGAGCTGGGCACTCTCCAGGGGGGAAAACCAAGGCAAACAAAAGCCTAAAACAAGATTGGACAAAACCACAACTTTTCCCCGCTTCTTCCCCTGCCGTCCCAACTTTCAACGGAAATGTTGTGGCTCCTGGAAGATTTCACAGTGCTGTCACCATCTGAAGGAGATGAGCCAGCAGTGAAGGAGGAGATAAAAGCTTAACACAGGAGCTTGCCACATCTGGCAGCACCTTTGGTCCATCCTGCCCAGGACACCACACTTCCCCGTGTCCGCCAGCGCCACTGACAGGGCAGGGGTCCTGCCCCATTCTGTGCCAGTGGTGATGGGCACCACCAGGACACCCAGCAAGCCTCCCCTGGCTCCCATGAGTGACCATTGTGGATTAGGGAACAAGTCTCTCCTCCTTATTAATCTTAGCAGGAGTGGTTATGGGTGCTGCTGGTCAATGCAACACCCAGCACAGCCCTGGGGAAGGCAGCTGCTCCATTTCCACCCCTTCTTACAATTCAGGATTGCAGTCGTTGCCCATATTTTCCACAACTTTCTTAACTAGTGCTGCGGTCAGAGGTGAGGTGATTTCTCTGCTTTTCCACTGCCTAATTAGTCACTGCAGAAGCTTATTTGAGACCCAAGGTTACACTTTAACATACTGTTTCATTGAGAGAAAACAGAAATATTTTTGCTGGGAGAATTTTCAAGTGATCCATCTGCCTTCAGGTAGTTTCAAAGTATCAGTTTTAATGTTTCTTATTGCGCTTCATTATATTTTAAACCAGTATTTTTCGAAATGGAAGTTTTCAACAATAATTTTGAGAACCAGCTGCTTTGCGGCTGAATCACTCAGTCCGGCAGAACAATAGGAACAGCAGCACCCTGCAGCCCCCCATTTCAACCCCACATGGGCCATCCCGCTCTTATTTCCCAAAACAAATCATCACAAACCATCCCTGCTGCATCCCCTCTCCTCACCAGTCCTTCCTCACACACAGACTTGGCATCAGGGAAAAGGGGACAAGCACCACCGAGAACAACCAAACAAGGCCAAAGGCATTATTTGGCACAGTTTTAAATCAGGCACATTTCTCTCTAAATAGCAAAGCAAGACAAAAAAATCCACAGACAGCAAACTTTCTGTAGCTACTTTTTGTTGCTATTTTAAATGCTTTACATGTTAGAAGTTGTCCTCTACAACACAGGACAATAATTTGAAAGCCAGCAGGACAAACTGGCAGAGAGCTGTGCCAAGCCATTAACACAACAGTTCAAGGGACTATTTTCCAGGGAAAGGAGGGTGCTATCAGACACCACAATGACCTCGAAGAGCAAACTTTAGAGACCTTCCTACTCCAAATTATTTAATGTGATAATCTAGAGCGTTCAGATGCTTAAAAAAAACCCAAAACCAAACCTCATTTTGCCCTAAGTTTAAAAACATAATAGTAATGTCTCAAAACTACAAATCAGATAATCTACAAAGCTAAGTGAACTGAACAAACCCTTTTACTTATTCCATCCCTTTGCTTTCTTCCAACTCCTTGACTTAACCCACCATTTTCCAAATCACTGCTTTCATTTGTGCTCCACTACCTTTCCTTCTCTGATCTGCAACACCTCCTTTCCTCTCACTTTTTGAATACTTCTTCCCATTCCTGCAGCTCAACACCAGCCTCCTGCCAGTACCTCTCAGTCTAAACCTCCCTTTTTTTCCTGTCACTCGTCCTTTTCTGCCCCTTCATGCTCTTCATCCTAATTCTGCTCGGCCACCAGGTGTGTCCCCTCTTCTCTAATATTAAGATTCTTCTATCAATATCAACTATATTAAACAACCAGGAGCTACCCTGATTTCAAAGATAACGAAAATAAAAGATAAATTTACAAATGACTAAGCTAAGGCCACATGGCAAGTCAGTAGTATTGTATGGAATAAAATGCAGAATCAGGCTGATCTGTACCTGGGCCACTTCATAGTCTGAACTGAATCACAGCACTGACCAATTGAAATAGATTTATGTCAAGTCTATACCAGAAATACCCACTGAAAAAATAAAAAAAAGTTGTATTGGCAGTACATTGAAACTATGATTAAAAAGATGATTAAATGTTTCTATTTTGGACAAAAAAAGCCAAATAAACAACAAAACAAAAAAAAAAACCCACCCTCAACCCAAACAACAAAGAATATCTTTAAAATCCTTTTGCAACAGTAACTCATTTTACACAGGGAACAAGGCAAGAAAAACATGTTGCATTAACTCTAAGTAATGGGATACTGGTGTTGGGACTGAGCTGACAGCTGACTTAAGAGTCATCACTAGGGCTAACATCTTCCTTCTCCCCCACAGCCTCAGTGGTCTGGCATGTCTCAAAACTTGAAGGAGAAAAAAAAAAACAAGCCTGCTGATTTCATAGGGAAGTAGCCAAAGAGCCTGCTTGGAGGATGAAGTCAACTACATATGGTTCTATTTATTTGTTTGTTTTGGGGTGGGGAGAGGGAGTCAGTGGCAAATTCTCAGCCCTAACAACCAGCTCACAATAAAAGCTTATGAAGTCAAGAGTTCCTCAAGGAAAAGAAACACTCATAAAGTTTGTGTTTATTACATAAATGCCAACATATTTGCAAGATTCCAAAACTCGGGCAGCATCCAGCTTGAATGATTAAAAGAGTATTTCTCCTTGAGGATTTAAATCCAGCCCAGATAATCGGAAGCTGCCTTTGGATAGCAGGTCAATACAATTTACACAAAACCCCCTCTCTGTGTACAGAGGTGATACAAAACAGGTACACTGGGCAGGTCATGTCCTAACGAACACTTAGACCGCTGCACCACAAACCAAACCCAGCTGCATTTAAATGCATGGCCAAAGCTTTCTGCATTTTCTGTTAGTGGGGGGAAGAAAAACATCTCCCTCGGAAACAAAAATACTCCTTCTCTGTGCTTTGGGAATGGGAATTGACATAGAAAAAGGCAGGAAATGAGGTAAGGTTGGGTTTTTTTCCTCATTTTCTGTATTATGACCACGACGCATACATACATTTCTACATTTAAGAATATAACCACATACTCATATAAAGCTGCATCTCATCCAAGCACTGGTCACTTGGGAAAACTTAGAAATTCAAGAATTCTGCGACTCTGATCCCACAACCATTACCAGTTGGGAGCTAACATACATTTCTTTTTTTGTTCATCCTAAAGCTTTGAATTATAATTTGCTCATTAGCCTAATAAATATCTCATCCTTGTGTGGCCCATAACAGCAGAAAGAGCAGTTACTACAGCAGTTCCCCACTGCACCAGGGGAAGCTTCTCTGACCTCAGCATCCCTCAGCACCTTAAGCAAACACGGATCCAGTACAGCCATGATCCTCACTGAGCTTTCCTGCTAACCCAGACACAGGAAAGCAAGAGGTGTGACCCTTCTCTCTCTCCGGAGTGCACAGAGACTTTTCTCCAGTCACAAGAGAAAAATCCCACCCCCAGGGGTTTTCTCCATCTGCTCTGGGTAAGAGAAAATTAACAGTCTGTGGCACAGGGGCAACATGTGCTGTAAAAAAGGTTCACTAGCTCAAGTGCTTTGCCTGTGCTGAACATTTCAGTTGTGACCAACATAATTTCCTGTCATTCCACTTTTCCCAAGTTGCTTCTACATCTGTCCTGAATCTATGTGAAACTCCTGTCTATACTAACAGTTAACAGATTTTTATTTATTTCTAAAAAGCTTCTAAATGAATATAAAAATTACCCCAAAATAATGAGTCTGGTTTGGGGGTTTTTTTTTTTTTTTGGTGTTTTTGGTGTTGTTGGGGTTTTTTTTGGTTCTGGTTTGGTTTTTTTCGGGTTTTTTTTAAAGAAAAGAAAGCTGAGACTGTGATTTTGATTCTGTTGAAAACTCCCCTGGCCCATTCCCAAAACATATGCCTGATGAGCAGAACGATGACTCTCCCAAATGTACTAAATGGGGCAATTTTGGGACCTCTTCCAAAATCTCTTTCCATCTGTCCATCTTCTGCCCAGCAATTCATCATCTCCCCCAAATCTCTTACTCCACTGCACTCTTCAGCCCTGGCATTGTCATTTGTCTCTGTCTCACTCAACCCAGTCACATCCCACCTCTGAGCAACACCTTTGCTCTTCCTGGAGTTGCTTCCTTTCACAGACAAGACACCAGTTAAATTGTCCAGTTTAGCATTCCCAAAGCCAGGTGTCTCTGAGGCAGAACCCGTTGCTGGCAAAAGGAAGAGGGGTAATTCTATGTCACAGATCTTTGTTTTCTGCTGCAAATACAGGCATCAATCCAAAAAGCAGAGGCATCAAGTTTTGCCTCTTCTACATCAGCTCACACGAGTTCCAATAGTCCATTTGTCCCGCTTTTCTTTGGTATTCCTTTATAAGCAAGGCTGAACCCGCTAGCACCATTATCTGACCTAATCCAGCCCTGCTGAAATCCCATCATTTGCCTGCACAAAACATGGAAAAAAACTAGCAATGGTCTTATACTCCAGACTACCGATGGTCCCTGTACACAGGAGAGCTAAGTACTCATATTGCACATGCCCAGAGGCGGTGGCAGAAAGACTCTTCCGCCTGCAGCAGGTGAAAGACCTGCAATTTTCCTGGGAATCGGGCTTTTTCCTTTAGCCTGCTGATTTACAGCGGAATCAATAGGTTTCTGCCCATTGCTGCCACCCCCTTTAGTTTCAGAATTGATGGGCGGCAGCGCTCCGTGCTATTGTGTTACAGACAAACTGCGAAATGCCACCGAGGCGAGCGCTCGGCTGAGTCACGCACAGTCAGCACAACACGACGGCCCGGCGGGGCGGGAAGGCTCTGCACGGACCTGGCCGTGCCAAGGCATCCCGCTCCCGCCTGTCAGCAGCCCTTGCCAATGCCATTTCTTGCCCCGCAGAGATTTTGACAGCAGAAATTGTTCTTAGGTCTCTCTCCCTCTCGCACATGTATACACACACACGCGTTTCATCGGATCACTTCTCAGCCTGCGATAGCCTTATCACACCCTCATAAAGCTGGGAAGTACTATTAAACGGGGATAACAGGAGAGGGCAACGGCAGGAAGCAGACGAGTTAGCGAAATGAGCTGAAAATAAGCTGTCAGATAACACGTCAAGCCAATCCAAGTCCTTACTTCTGCTGAGGGGGCAAAGAAGACCCTCTTGCCTCTCTTCCCTCACCACATTTCCCTGACTAGATCTGGCTGAAAAACGCTGTCTTTACTTGGCTAGTTTACCACAGCATACTTGCAGCAGTAGCAAGGAGTGTGGGAGACAACTGGGTCCATTCCATTTGGTAACTGTGCTGATCTCTATCTACGTCAGCCTACCACAAAGCCATGTCGTTATGAACAACCTGACACCTGCAACCCAAATGCCAACATTGCTCCATCTCTAGGCCATGGATTTCAACTCCAAATGGAGAACAGCACCAAGTAAGTGCAAGCCTGCTTTCATTCAGGCTCTTCCACCTGCTTCCCTTCGCCCGGCTCAGTCGGAAGGGTTCAAGCCTAATTCATGCCTTTCTCATCAGACGCCCACAGCCAGAGCTTACAAAGGGAAGCCCTCTGGCACATCCTCTTCTGGAGGTGCAGAGAAGCTAAACAACGTCATCAGCAGAGGCAGGCTTGGGTTAGAAGCACAGCGAGTCCTCATCCAGCACCTTCCCTCCAGTGGGATGGCCTATCTTCTCCCCTTTCCCTGAACTGCACGTGTTCTAAATGATACTGCAGCCACAGCACTGCCAGGACCACTTGAAACAAACCTGCAGCTTGAGAAACAACTATTTAATGCATCGTATCAATAAGTACCTGGTTCATAACTTGACACCCAACCCTGCCCTCTCATCTTCCAATATCTTCTGAAGGCATTGTCCAGGAACAACATAGGGTAAACCAGCTTCCAAAGCCAAACAGAGGTAAGAATGCCTTAATTACACTGCAGCAGGTGACACACCTTTTCAAAGCTTTAAGGAAACAAAACACAAACCAAAACAATCTTCTCCTCCCACTCCTCACAGAATGACACAAAGGCACAGCAGGATCCTGGCTGCCGGTGAGAAAGCCAGTTTCCAAAGCCATTTCCTCACTTGCCGTCTCCAGGTGTGACTGGAAGCAGGATCCGTTTCATAAAAGACAGCCATGAAAAAAGCTCTCTGCTCACCACCCTATCCCATCAGGAGCAAAGGCTTTGCACCAGCTCAGAGGACAGCCTTTGTGCTGGCAGGCTGGGGGATATTCTGGGCAGCCGGACAACACCACATTCCTTTCCCTGAGAAACTTGTATGAAACGCTGCGTCTTAGACAGACACTTACCAGTGCTTAAACTAACACTTTACAAAAGAGAAAAACCCCCACATTTAATCAATATTCCCAACTGGCTCAAGTGCTCATATCTACAATGCAAGGAGAAGAGAAACACTAAGAGGGGCAAAGAGAGGGAAAAGGGAGTGTTTTCAGATTAAATGAGACACATGAAAGAGAAATGACAAAATGGTCAGCAAGTGCCTTCCAAAGTCACACAGCTGTACAGGAGCTTTTTTTACCACAGAAGAGATTTTATAGCAAGCCAGAAAATAAGTTGCTGTCTCCAAAGGAGCACAAGGTATGGTGTGAAGAGAAAGTAAAGGAAAAGGGAAGCTCAAGCTGCTTGAGCAGCTGTAATGCTTTGACTGGAACCAGTCGATGATGAGCTATAAAATACATTAGCTGGGGTAAGTATGAACAGAGGGATCCTTCATTTTTGTCTCCAGCACCTGCAGTTCTGGCAGGAGGCTCCCTGGATACTTGGACATGAAGGACAAGTGAAATTTCTTGGATGCAGGCACCACCTAGGAAAAGGTTTTGCCAAACTGCAGTCTCTGCAGCCACAGGACAGAAGCATGTGGAGTTCCTTTGACAGCCCAGAAGACAGACTGGCCAGTATCTTAATTCAATTAGACTTTTGCAAAGATAACAAAAATACCCACAGTGGTATCAGACACAATATCAGTTATAAACTAGTGCAGACCCTCACATTTCAAAGTGTATGAAAGCCAACTGACAGACACATAAAGCAGCAGCTTCTCTCTTAGGGTTATTGCTCCAAATTACCCACACTGGAGTAGTTCTTCACTTTTGGAGGACACCTGGTGTCAGCTCTGGCATGACAGCCAGCTCCAGTGCCCAAGACAAGGTGTCAGATCAAATGGGTCACTGGGCCCGACAGTGGGGCAGTATCTCCGGCACTTTACCATGAACATAAAGCAAACCACGCAACACATGAACCATACACCCCACACAATGATGATCCAGCAAGATGCCACAGTAAGAGGCTTGGAAGGACCACTGACAGTAGACATGGTCTGTCCAGCCAACACCTCATCAATCTCCTCCATCATTCGTGTTTATCTTATATAAACAAAATAATGAAAAATCCAGTTCTGTGGTATTTGACACTGAAGTTGGTGCTACCTCACTGCATCAGCCTGCAACCCAGATCTCAGATGAATAAGAGTCCTGTGAGAAACAGGAATAACCTGCAAATATCAGGAAAGTAGATACCCTCCCCAATAAGGATTAAAGATCAAGAGTTCTCTGGGGCAGAAATACGGCTTACAACAAAAACTCAGAGGAGGGGACTAAGAAGGATGATTGAAATATAAGGCTACATTTAACACAAAGCTCTTCTAAGGAAAGACACTGCTGCTGTGCAAAACCCAGCATGGCCCATCTTTTCCTGAACGGCCCACCCATGGGGTCTGATCAACAGAAGTGCATGTTCCACTGCTGAGGGACAGCCCAGAGAGGCAAAGGCAGGTGAAACAGAGGGCCTCTGTGAGGTCTCTGTGACCTCCACTCTCCCAAGGCACAAGCTGGAAGTCATTTTTCCTAAAAGGTAATGAAAAATTGAGAAGTTTGGAGGAGGGGGAAGATCAGATTCTATATCTGAGATTCTGGGAGCTGAAAGGGAATAAAAAGCTGGTTGAAGCCTAGCTCTGCTAAAAAAACCTATGTGCAGACATAGAAACAATGCTCATTTTACATTAGAAGCCAGGAAATGAGGTGGAAGGAGAATGCAAGACAGCACTGTGTTTCTGCATTAGGGTTTTTAAGTACACTGCAGGATTTCTGTCTCAGAGTACTCATTGAGTTACATCAGACTGTAATGGCCTGTTGATTTTGAGAGATTATGGCAGCGCTGCTGATGCAGGGGGAGAGGAGATGGAAGGAGAGAGAAGATGTGATGCATCAGCCAGCGTGCACACACATTTCAGATGATTACCCCTACGCTCCTGTGCGAGAAGGACACGGTGGATTCACAGCAGGACCAGGAGCAGGAGCAGACCGTGCACAGGACCCTGTCAGACTGGCACAGACACAGCAGGCGAGTTTTTGCCCCTCTAGGGCAGCAGATGCCAAAAGCAACATTTCTGCAGGGGAGTCCCATCCAGGGCTGGCAGACCAGAGCCACACGGCGTGGCACGGCAAGCATAATGGAGGAGGTCAGTCCCGCGTTCAAGGTGTGCAACGTGTTCCTGAGATGGATTCAGTCTCACTCTGCCAGGCTGACAACTTTGCTTGCCTGCCTATTTCTCTCTCCTGTATTTCACAGAAAGATGGTATCCTTTCCTTTTCCTTTCTTTGCTCCCGGGCACAAGCAATCAAGAACAAAGGATGAAAGAAAAATGCAGGGGGGGATGAGGGGGGGAGTGAGGCGGGGGAGGGACATTTGAGAGTTAGGGAGCAATCTTTAGCAGAGAGAAGATAATTTAAAAAAAAAAAAAAGGCAAAAAGGAGATGCAGAGGCTTGGAAAAAAAAAAACCCACAATATGCAAATGAGGCAGAACAAAAATCAGAGCTGGGAAAAAAAATAAAATCACACTAAACCAACCCATGTCTCCATAAGCTCTCTGTCTCTCAGACAAGGAGATGCCATTGGAGTGAGGGGTTCCCAAACCTTTCTACCACCCTCTGCCTCCAGCAGACACCCGTGGCTCACTGCAGGCAGGCAATCTACCCTCTGGGGCATAGCAAAGGAAGGGAAGAGGGAAGAGTAAAGCAATTCTGGAGCAGTGAAAATCCTTGTTTTCTCTCTGAGGTAGGGAGCTGTGGGGCAAACAGAACCAGCCAGGTGCTTCTAACATGATGTCTGTCAAACAATCTGATTTCAAGCTTCACTGGAGGAGTCCCTCAGCAGCTGCTTTAATCTATTGCAGCACTTTTCCCCCACAGCAGGCTGCATTCCCCTCGTACCTCCTCCACTCTTCCACCAGGACAGAGGTCCCACAGGAGCAGAGACCTCCACCTCATCTGGCAGCAGGTTACCTCACAGACTGAACCACCTCAGGCCATACCACAAGCTAAGGAGGATCAGGCTTGAACTGGAGCTTTCCGAGAGCATCCAGATGCACAAGGAAAAGCAGGATTTTGCTCCTGCAGATGACATACTATTCTTGATGCAGAGCCCTCATTCTCCTCAGAGGTGGGCATCAGCAAAGGTGGCTTCTTCCCTCCAGACCATGGAGTAAATAACTCATCCATCAGCTTGTTCATTAGCGACACCGTAGCTGGTGTTATGTTACGACACACCATAGTGCAGTTACCCTTCTACTCATCATCATTTATTTCTTCTCCTTCCAAGGTATGGCAAAACATCAGTGCGTGCTCCTCAGCTGGGAACAGTGAGAGCTGTGAAAGGGAACTAGGAAACAGTAGGATTCCTGGCTTTTCGACAAAGTCTGGGGCTGACTCACCTGAAATACCACTTTTTAGTGCCAGGAGTGCTCTCCTTTCATGTAAACAGCAGCTCCTCTGCTCCAGCTTTCCGTTCTCCTTCCTGTCCACATTTCTGTTTGAACCATTATTTGTCTGTCCAGTTCTGCCTGTGAACACCTGAAGCTAGGGACTATAGGCTATGGGTTGGTCCTAACAAAATATTTTTTAAAAAATCTATCAATATCAATATGGTATTACCTTTACTTATTACCAACAAGCATCCCTTAACTTAGTAAATACTAACTGCCTAGAAGTACAAGTCACATTTGTGTTGCAAAGGCTAGTTAAAAAGCAATTTCAAGAAGCTGACAAATTCCACACCAAAGGTGTCTAAGCTCTGGTGACATGTGCGAAAGCAAAAGCTAAGCCTGGCACCATATTTTACGAAGGACTGTGGATATCACGGTAAAGCAAACGGGAAGCTGTGCTGGTATTGAGGGCAGTCAGATGTCTAAGGGGAAAGCAGCAAGAGAACAAAAATACAGCAGTGAGGGGACAGGGAGAAGAGAACAGTAAGTTTCAGCAGAGATTTCTGCCATGCAGATTGGTAACTCCAATCACCTGCAAAGGTCACTCGCACCTCCAGAAACTGGAGTGGCTGGAGACACTGGCTGTATTTCCCAGGAGCTCCCTTGCTCCCAAGTGTGACTTCCCCACCCCAGAGACCCACAGGGAGGCAGAGTGAGAAGATGTATGATGTCTCAGTTCACATCTTAGCCAGGTCTGTGTCCCCATCAGTAAGAACTGCCACTGCAACTGACACTAATTGGTTCCCTTGTCATGCTGCAGACATGACACAGACCACATGGGCAAAGACAGGAGGCCTCCCTCTCCCTGGTCCCCTCAGGTCACTGCTAGGTACCCTGGTAGAACAGTGTGCATGCATAGCTGTTCAACATGCACACATGTTGCCACGATGTGTGATGCCTGCTCGGTGAAAAAAGAGCATCACTATCTGGAGCTGTTGAGCCTGCGTCACTCACTGCAAGAAGCGGGGGGGGAAGACAACTACCAGCTTAAACCAGATTTTACTGGTAGGAGCATCACCAGAATCCAGGCTCGCAGGGACTTTATAAGGGATCCTGAAACATTACCAGCTGCAGTTGCAGGCTCCATATCCTCTGTCAGCCTGGAAAAACAACAATTAGCACACGTGTGCATTAGTGCATGCATGTGTTTGCATGAGCCTGCGGTGCAAACATACACAATAAACAGTACGAGGAAGAAAGAGATTATTGTTTGAAGCTCAAAGAAGCTATTTGTAAAAATCTGTGTGCAACTGAGAATGAAAAAAAGGCAAAAAATTACTTTCATCGTTCTGTGAGGCAGAGGGGGCAGGGAATTAAGCACACACACACCCCAAGCAATGCCCGGGAAGAATTATGCTGCTCGTGATAAATGCACTTTTCTGGTTCTGTGAAAAATCTGACATAATGAAAGTACCTTGAATGCAATTACTGGCACTTGTTTAGCATGGCAGGGCATTGCACTGCCACTGGGCTCACTCCTCTCTGCTCCCAATTAGCATGCCAAGTACTCCAGCCACACACATGGGCTCACGGGTCAGGGATTGGCGCGGAGGAGCAGCAAACAGCTACCTGCCCGCCAATGAGGGAGCGAGTGATGTGCTGGAAAGCTCCAGCTTCCTTCATTTTACATCCTCCCATCCCTATCACACTCTTTTCCTCCACTCCTCCAGGGTCTCTGGAGGCAGTGATAAAAACCGCAAGCTCTCCCCCTCCTCTCTCAGCTGGTCTCATTCACGGCTCATGGCAGACCCAGTTTCCTCTGGGGACTCACTAATGAAGACGGCCAACGTTAATCTCTTTCCCCCTCCCTGACGGGTCGATTTATAGTTCCACGGAGAGTCCTGGATTGCAGCCAGAGGGCTTGACACATTCTTCTTGTTCCAAGACGAAAGGGGAGGGGGGGAAGAGACAGGCTTGCGCGCACACACACACTGAAGACACACACACACACATTTGTGATTTGGATTCAGCTGGAAGATGCAGCTGGAAAACCTGTTTACCTGTTCCGAAACGGCAGCTGAAGGGAACAGTAGCCAATAGTGCCTTTGTATATATGTGTACACTCCAAATACCTTTGTGTTTCCATAGCACCTCTTCCAGCCCAAAGACCCCAAACTACAGGGATCACTCCCTCATCACCAGGATGAAATAAAGCATCAGTTGTGTGCCAGCAGCATTACCCGTGAGTCATTAGGAGAGGAAGCAAATGATAACTTCTCCGGGATAAACGGCAGGGGGAGGGAAAGGGGAAATTTTAGACAGGCAGAAAGTAATGAACTGGAATTTGGCCAGGACACTGAGGTTGCTGTCCCCTCATCTCGTGAGAAGTGCTGTGGGATCTTTAACAATCGATTGATCAAGACCTCGGCTCTACCTCTCATCCGTAAGAGTTTCCAGTACTCCTTGCAGCTTCTTCAAGAGCAATGCTGGTGCATGGGCTTAGCTGTGGCTCAGAGAGAAATGCACCCCTCTGGTATCCCCACCTGCTTTTCTACAGCACTGCAAGGCACAGCTGTGCTGGAACTCCTCAGACCTGTCACTCCCACAGCTGCACCTTCAAATGAACCAGAGAGAAGGAGAGACTCGAGTATTTCTTTACAACTGAGCTATGAGGGAGCATCCCTCCCTTTCCCCATGTGTCAGTCTCTGCCAAGCCGTGTCGGAACCCCTAAGTTGGTGCTGTTTGTTGAGCTCAGCTCCCCGTGCACTCAGCAGACTGGCCTGGCTGACAGCACAGCTCTGCTAATAGGGTCAGTCAGTGAGCTACTGCTGCAGAGCCGCCGGGGAGCACAAAACACCGGCTTTATTCCTGTAAGACCTATACATTACGTCCTCGCCCCCACCCCCTCAGGAACCAAGTGGTGGATTTAAAAGGAGCACTGTCAACTCATTTAGGCCCATTATTTTGCACTAGAAGAAATGGCCTTTACAAAGCTCAGTGGAAGCACACTCTCATTCCATCTTTAAGTAATCTTGAAGGTTTCAATTGCAGGGCTGTAAACCACAATGCAAAAAAGCACAGACAAATAGATCAGATCAGATATGAGACTGCCCAGACACAGTTTCCCTTGCCAAGCTGACTGCAGAGCAAAAATAGAAATGAACACTGCACATAATTATAGTATTTTACATTTCCACTGCACTTTCCGTCCTGAACGATCCCCAAAATGCACACACACGTGCATATGTGTGCATACAGAGGTAGGACATTGGGAAAATTCACTTACTTGTGAAAAAAACCAAGAAACTGAAGTCCAGTGGTAACAGCTTGTACAGAACCAAAGCCTTCATTAACACAAACACACACACACAAGCTCTCAGAAAATCATTAAAATGTGAAACAAGACTAAGCCAAGCCACAGCAATCTGTAGATCAGCAGCTCCAGCACTTCTGCTGCTGCTCAGCGTTTCCCCCCAAAACAGAAGATTAGAAACTGATCTTTTATTAGCTCTCGCCCTCTTGTTTCCCAGCGAAGCCCAAGGTGCCAATTCCACTTTGCTACCGCAGGGCAGGGGCAGCTCTGCAGCTGTCGATCCACAGTCTTCCCTTCTCCTGCTGTTGAGTGCTTTGCAGTCTGTAAGCAGGCACATCCCCCAGCCCTGTGGGCTGCAACAGTCCCATTTTGCAGACAGCAGAGCATCTGAACAAGGGAACCAAAGCCAGGGACCATGCCCAAACCACAGTGCTCCTCTTTCCCTCCTGACAAAAGAGCCCATACCAGGAACAAAGGCCTGTTCTCTACTTTGTGCCACCCAAGATGCTCTGAGCAAGAGTGAAAAGAGCCAGGAAAGAACACTGTAAGATAAGCAGGAGCAGAGACCTGACGCTCTAGCGGAAACCTTTGACTTTCTAGGAGGCTAAGAGGCAGGGGAGAGAAGAGCAGGCGCTAGCTCACACCTCAGCCTGGAATGCTGGGTCACTCCTTTCTCCTTCCTGTGTGTCTGTGGCAAGTCAGTCTCATCTTTCACATATTAAATATCTCACAGTAGTTTTAAACTCCCATCTGAGTACACAGGCGTTTCAATGCTGGTATGTGGCCAAGCACATAAAGAATGGAGATAGGAAGTTCAAGAGGAGACAGAAGGAAGCAGCTCTGAAGCACTACCAAAATGAACTAATAGGTCAAAAGCAGGGAAGGAAACAGTCTGAGGTTGTGAAATGATATAACAGCTGGCTTGAGAAAGCTGGGTTGTTTTTTTTTTTTTTAATGAAAAACAGGAATCGCACCAACAACGTAATCAAGTGTAGTACACAACAACCTGTTCAGGGGAAAGCCTTAGCCCTCACATAGCATGAGGCCATATCTGCCTTTGATGCCACTCAGAAGAATCTGTTCACTCAGCAACATGCTGTAGTAATGTCTAAAGCTCAGTGAATGACTGGCCCATGTCCCTCTTGACAGATATTCTGGGGAAGAAAGATATTTTGTCAAGGACACTGCAACAACATCCTCCCCTGTACTTACAGAAACAGTCATGGGATTGCCATCATCCAGAGAGGACTCCGGGTTTTAATAAGGTCACATCTGAAAGAGCCCCACCTAATAAGCTGCATGGAAGTCAATTTATCGACCTCAGCACATGAAGTTGTGGTTGCACGGTGTGTAGGTAATTCATACCTGATGCTCAAGGCCATCCCCTCTGGCTAAAAATGGGAGACCAATGCGATTTCTTAAATTTAATTTAATCATCTAGTGATTTATTCAGGAATGCAAGGAAGAGCCTGGATTTTTATTTTGACAATGTCATTTTAACAACAAATAGCCGGCTGCTCAGTTCCCTTAGCAGGAGACAGCAGGTGCTCAGCTGGCTGATTTAGCAGCAGCCACAACTGCCACCACGAGCTGCTGGGTGCAGCTCACAGGCTGCAATTCCCAATTCCCCCTACGCAGATTCCCAAGGAGGGGGAAGGGCTAAGGAAGTGAGAGGAAAGGCAGGGGGGTGAGCTTGGGGTGAAGGGTTATTGAACTAATGAACAAAGCTCACTGCCACTTCCCTGGGACATCCTCACTGGGCTGACGGGCACCTACGTCAGCTGCCTTCCCTCAGCCTCGTGTGCACACCTTCCTGCATAAGGGAATCAAACTCTTTTCACCCCTCCCTCCCCCTCAGGAAATAACATGCCCACTTTCTGCGTGCATGCCACACCAGCAAGATATTCCTGAGACCTTCTGCTTCTGAGACCTTCCCCAATGGCCTCATTTTATGGAAACCAGTCTCCTCAGTAAACAACCAGAAAGCAGGAAGACCATGTTGTACAGCCTTGTGCCTACAGAAAATCAGGGCTATGGAAATGCATCTTAGAGAAGGGTATGGTACAGCTAGAGGCCTGTGGCAGAGATTACTGGAGACGACCTTACAATAATCTTTAAAATTAAAAATAGACATGTGCATGTGACTTTGTGATCTGGTTTTTGTTGCAGTTTGGTGATTGTATTTTTTAAAACATACAACATAAAAAGACAAAAATTCTGGCCATTTCCTTTACCTCACCCATTTTGCCCATCCAGCAATGAAAAATTTTTCCAGACTGAAAGACTTTGAGAATCAGTGGGCCAAGAAAATTGTATCTCCTGAACAGTGAGAAACTGAAAGCTGTGTTGTTAAAAGGGAATGGGATTTTACTCAGCTCACAACTAATTCTGGACGGTCTTCACTTGATTTTGGTACTGTCTATACCAAGACTAGTATTTATTGAGTTGTTTTAAGCTGCAGAAAGGCAAAATTCTCTTACCTACAATTAAAGTATTAGAGCTCACAGAAACATCCATTACACCTCAGTAGCAGTTCTCTAAGGCCTCCAAAAAATTAAAATGCAGAGCACACATTACTCTTTATTGCAGCCTTAGATATATCAGGCTTGATGACAGTACCATTTTTTAAATCCATTATGATGGGGTGAATGGGGGAGATAAACTGGTACAATCCTAGTTTAGAACAAACATTCCCTTTGGGTCATCTGTAAAACTAATCTAGATCTAGCACTATAAAGCATGCTCAAGGAGAGAAACAAAATCCTTCAATTTTTTTTATAAGCATACTATCAGTGGAAGAGGTTTGAGTAAAAATAATAATATATGAGTGTATTAGCCAACTATTATTGTTGGCTGCTCAAGCAAAGTAGGACTTCAACAACCCAGAATTTACAGGGCTGGGAGCCTGGTGGGTCCCTGGTTTTTATTTTGTGCCAATTCACATTCACTCATGCTCCTGGGTAAGTGATGATGCCGTCAGCAACTTCAGCCCAGCGGGAAAAGTGGGTTAAGAAAGCAGTGGACACTCATCAAAAACTAGGTCTTGCCTGTTGGGTTAAGAAAGCAGTGGACACTCATCAAAAACTAGGTCTTGCCTGTTAAGGGGCACACAGGAGAGGCAAGCTGAAGCACTTTAAGTGGATGGGAAAAATGACATAAAACATCCGTATGGACAGATTTATACAGAATGCAAATACATCCCTGATTTGCCTGCTTCACTACTAAACCTGTTTTTACTAAATTAGCTGAAAGTTCATTTCAATCTAAATAAGGGTATGGTCAGATCAGCCAAGCAATTGGGTCAGGGCAGACTAACAAATAGTTGTCCTTTCAGACAGATATCAGGAACTCACCATATGTGCTTCCAGTCTTCTGCAACACAAAGAAATTTACAGTATCCTCACAGAAATCTCCCACAAACTGTTTTTGTGAGACTTAAAAATCAGAGGGGCCAGTTTGGCTGGGAATCAGCAATCTGGTACATTGGCAAGGGCAGGCTACAAAGGATATCCCAAGAGTTGCCAGTCTAGCACTATTTCTTGGCTCCAAAATTAAATAGACATCAAATTCTTAATTTTCCCCCCAAAATACAGCTTTGACCCTGTCGGGATGCTGCCTTGGGAACACCCAGAGAAACTGCCACCAAGAAGAGGCAGATCTGCTGTGGGATGTTTTCCAGCCACTCAGAAACAAGAAGCCAGGCGAGGGCTGTTGCCAGTTCACACACGCTACTCCAGCACTGGGCAGTGACTCAAGAAAATTTCTTCCTGACATCCTCCCAGCAGTGACCCCAGCCATGCACCTGCCTCAAAAGAGGCTAGCATGTCTCTTTATGGCTTTGACAAGAGATGCTTCACATGCACTGGTTCCCTTACTTGGAAAAGGGCCCGCCAAGCCACCTGGGTTCAACACTGGGTGGACAGATCTCCTCTAAGTGGACATTGAGAGATGAGCTTGTCACTGAATACAAGGGAAATACAGAGCTGGCACAGTAGCTGTTTCTTGAGGAACAACAAGTTGCTGGCAGCAGGGAAAACCTTAGTTTGGTGTCTACCTGATTTTCAGTCCTTCGTGCCCTAGGGTTACATCACCCTTGAGTGGGATTTTCTGAGACTGAGAACACAAGGAGGACAGAGAGTGATGTCACTGCTCCCCCAACCCTCCTGCACCAGGAGTTGTACACTCCATTGTACCCGACCATTCCAAAACCCTTCCAGCCAACCTGCCAACGTGTCACAAGTGCCACTCTCTCCTGGCAGTTCCATCTAATCAGCACACACCCAGTGCCAGGGTTCCTTGCTGTTTGCTCTCTCCCCCTCTCACCAGGGCTGTGCAGCACTCATGTTTCACTGGCAGCTCTCGCTCTCCTCACAGCCTCATCAAGCACATCTCTGCTCTGACCTACCGCCCCAGGCACTGTTCTCCTGACCCCCAGAACCCCAGAACCCACAGCTGCCCCAGCCTGGCTGCCCCTCAATCCCAGCAGTGCTCTGCCTGCCTTTGGAACAGGAAAGCAGCAAAACCCCTCATCGGCCCGGGCAGCCAGCTCGGACCACCAGCCTCATCCTCCTGCCTGCAGCTTAATTGACATATTAAGGCTGGAAGGGGAAAATGCCCAGCACCCGCCCTGCATCCCTGCCAGCCCCCTCCTTTCCCCAGCTTGCCACCATAGCGTAAACCCTTTTGTTTCTCAAAAATATTTCTCTGCAGAAATACAGCAATTATTTCAGAAAAATCTTTCCCCTCACCACTGGTAGAAATATCATAGTCTGAGACAGTAGCTCTCTTGATGATTGCAGACAGCGGAATATTCCAGAAAAAAAGGAAGATTTGGGAAGGGGGAGGGGAGGAGGTATCTGGGATCCAATCTTTCTCTCCCTGCCAATCCCCTCCATCTCTAGCAGATTTCATTTTTATCAACAGGATTTCTGTGAAATTTTCACTCAATCCTCCCTCTCTCCTATTTCAACTCCCAGCTAAGCTCAAAGGTGCACAAGAATAACGTGCTGCCACCCTTTTCTCACAGGCTGGACAAATAAGTCCTCAGCTAGCCACATGGAAGCCATTAAAAATATATTAACATACCCAGCAGGGTCTGTCACTTTCTTTTCCTCCTCCCCCCCTCCCCCTTCTTCTTAAACACAGAGAAGGAAGAAATCTTGCCACAGTAACAAGAGGTTTTCATCAAGTCTCATTACCTCAAGCACAGCCGCACACCACAGCCCCCACAGAGAACAGCCTTCGGTTCCCGCTGTCATTAAAGGAACGAAGATCTTAAACAAAAATTAAACCCTGGACAGCATGAAGTTGGGAGCACATGAACCGATCAGGCAGGGAAGGGTACGAGAAAGCCAAGGGGAAGAGCAGGAGCAGAGCCACCAGACAGGGCTCTACTCTAGCAGCTCAGGAGGGATGGGGCAGGTTAAATGTGTCCCCACAGAGCAGGGCAGAGGGAAGCATTTTCAACATTTCGAGCCAGCATCAACGTACGCTGTATTTCCCACACTTAGTGACACAGCAACATCCTGGAACATTAATAAGGCTCAGGGTGAAACCGGACCGGCAATCCTGATTAAACAAAAAAAGCACAAAGCTTTGCCTCAGTTTGTGTTGTTCCCTGAAAGGATGATTTTGCACATGTCCATTTTTACTCCAGGGGTTCCTCATTCCTTCCAAACAAAGTGTCATGTCCCATGCATCCTGGAGTGGCTGCACAGCACATCTTAACCTGCAGCACAAGCAGGTGGCCGCTGATGTTTAATAGCTCGGGAGGAGGGTTTGAAGGGCGGAGGCAGCAACTCTACATTTAAACAAGGGATTTCTATACCAGAGGGCTGTTAGTCAAAGGGCTATCAAGTCAAAGTGCTCTTAAACTGTAGTTTTTCAAGTATTTCTTTGAGCAAATCGCTGGGTTAAGCAGCTTTCCTCTCCACCTTGGCTACTTTAATCCAGATCAATTCCCTGATCCAGTTCAATGTGCAGCAGCACGTTCAGCTGCCCTGGCACAGCTGAACAAGTAGCTCAGAAGCAGCAGCAGGAACTGCTGAAAACAACCCTCAGAGAACGACACCCTTGGATTCAACAGGATGACACTTAGTCCCAGGGGAGGAAGACACTGCATGCAAGCCCCATGAAAACAAAGGGAAGATGGACACTTCATACATGGTTAACAGGGAAGAGATGAGATGAGTCAAAGAGGACACAAACTAACCAAAAATAGTGACAGTGACAGTGTGGTGACAGTGTGGCCATGTTTTATGCACCTCTAGACAAGACAGAAGTTTTATTTCTCCCATGGGAATGGAGAAAAGCAAAAAGCTCTCCCTTGTGAAGTGGGCAGTACAGTCAGGAAAGGCAGAGCTTGCAGAAGAACCAATGAAAGGCGGACAAAGACCTCTGAGGATCAAGGAGGATAGGAACCCACAGCTGGTGAGGAGTAAGAACTATGTGGGGATACCAGAGAAATAACTCACAGGCAGAGCAGTGAGGAGCAAAAGGGAGCCAGGACATAAACTGGAGGACACAGGATGAGGATATAGAGGGTCCACATTGGGCACAGAAGAGGGGATCAGGATAAACAGTAAGAAAGCTACTTCACATGGGTCACTGTCCAAACAGTTCATACATCCCCTGGTTCTGGAGTAATTACATCCATTCTTTAAAAAGAGATCACATAACAAGGTCTACCAAAATTATAGAAGCAGATAGGAGAGTACTGACTGTACTAGAAACTGACTAGAAAATGTGTCAATTTCATAATGATCCCTTGGAAAGGGAATGCAAGAAAGTGAGGAGGTTCAGCAACAAAGAGAAGAGACCTGAAAAGCATCAAATGTTTTCATGTTTCATGTTTTCATGGGCAAAACAACAGCCATGTGCTGCAGAGTGAAGTCTTCTAGTGCCTCAATACTACATACCAGTGCATACCAGGGCTGTGACACTGGGCACATGCTGTTCTCCCCAGGAAACCTGTCCATGTGCTCACAGCCAGCCACCACAACCTGGCCCAACTGCCACCAGCCTTGGAAGAGCCACTCCTTGAGCAGCTAGCAAGGCAGACTCTTCACCCCCACCTGCCAAATTGGATACGGCATACAGAGTCTACATTGCTGAGCCTCATGGCTGGTATTTCCACAGCCTCGCAGACAGCTTGGCTGGGTTGCTCTTCTTTGCTGCTTCAACATAGACAGCACAAACTCTGTCATCTCAAAGAAATCAAAAGCCCTGCTTTAAACTGATTGCAGGAATATACTGGAGTCCTAGCCACACTTTCTGATTTGACAGCAACACAATTAAGCCACGGGATAGCTGTGCTGTTAGAGATTCCTTGGACGTGGCTCTATCCAAGGTAGAGACACACACGACTGCTGCTTCAGTGTGCACTTCCGTACTTGCCGGCAGCCTGGATTCTTGAAAACGGACCCAGATGACGAGTCTGTCTCGGATCACAAGTCTGGCCCTTGATGTGGGTTCCCAGATCTTAACTTCTGCAGCAGCCTCCAACAGCAGCCCTAAGGACAGTGAAAGTCTGAGCCAAGGTGCAGCTGCCTACAGCTGAAACAGGCCTACAATAAATGCCAGAGAAGGAGGAGCAGGCTCTAGGCAGCACATGCAAGGAAGGCACTGGTATCGACGCAGGCTAAGGTCATCGCGGGGACCAGCAGTCTGACACCCATCATTCAAGCCCAATCAAGCAATGTTTCCTGACAGAAAAGTCTATTGGGCTGTGGAACAGGCTCCCATGGGAAGTAGAAGAATCCTCATCCCACTTCTCTGTAAGGAGTGATGGGACAGGCAGTAGGGAGTCAAGCCTTAAGACTGGTGAGGCTGCCATATAGGGGAAGTCTCCTAAGATGCCTCAGGAGTAACAAAAACTCAAGAAACTTCCCCTGCCCCTCCTGCAAAGCACCTCCTCTACAGTTCTGCCGACACTGCTGCTTGCAAGGCAGCACCATGGACTGGATCACTGCAGCCTGGGTCATTTCACGTATTTGGAGGAATGGGCTTCTCACCCACAGCAGGTAACTAATGTATGTTACAGCACGGTCCTGCCAATGGCTGCACCCCCAAATCCAATGGCATCATGGTGGCACAGGACAAGAATGAGAGGTGAGGAAATAAGAATTTCTTAGGCCGTGCTACAGGCATCTTTGTATTAACTCTGTGTGCATGAAACAATGCAAAGAAAGGCAATGGAGGATGCAACTAGGATGGAGGGAGTTTACTAAACTATGATTGAGTATGGTCAGATTTGTGTAATAGGATACTGCCTAACATATACAGAGATTAGCTTAATTTCAGCAGACAATGTCCCTGTTGATAATATATACAGTATCAAGTAAGTTTCTGATACACTGGACTGTCACTAACTTAAGTGTCTGAGGTCTGAAAGACTGTCTCAGTTTATACTTTATTTAACATTTAATTGCATCCCTTACATGTTTCCTTTTTTCTATTTTTTTTTGAATGCAAAAAGATCAGCTTGGTTTGGAACTGTGCAGATCAACAGGAATGTTTACTTTCCCATATTTAAAGCCAACAGATGCCTATCTCCTATTTGGTTTGGGGTTTTGTTGTTGTTGTTATGGTTTTTGAAGGTTTTTGGGGGTTTTCTTGTTTGGGGATGTGGGGAAAAGAGGTGTTAAGGGTTCAAAAATTCATGTTTCACAAAGTTCAAAATTAATGTCTCAACTTGTAACACACTTCTCCTCTCCCACAACACTGGTTGCAGAAGCTACCCACGGCTGACACCACTCATGAAGCTCCATATGGTTCTGCTTCTCCTCAGCCTAACAAACTTTGGCACTGCTCAGATTTTTCTGATCCTGAGGAAACAGGAGAGATTCCAGCAATTCCAGTTTCTCCCTCCCTTGCTTTTACAAAGCTCCCATGGTGCCATCTGTGAAAAACCTATTGTAATGGCAAAGCATAAAGGCGAACTTGTCTGAACACCATTGGCAGTGTAGAGTTTTCCATACTGCATTCAGTATTGGTAACAATACCATTGCATTAGAGTTGAAGGACTTCAGTAACACCAGGGCACTTCGAGCTCAGCACAACTTACACATACAGAAACAAACGTCTGTGCCTGACTAACAGGTTAGTAAAGTTTAAGGTAGGAAGATCTTCAAAACAGATTGTCATTTTAAAGCACCCACGAGTTGACAACAGTTTGTACAATTATCACAAACCACTCAAAAAAAGCTGCCAGTACACCTGGGAAGTGACCATGTACACAGTAAGTACCCTGTATGCACCATAACCCAGCAAGAGCTTTCTGCAGCTCCCTTCTACACTCAGTCATGAAGGATATAGATCATTACAGCCTCCAGCTATAGAGCTTTAGCTCAGAAAGTAGCAGCTCACACTTTTAGCTCTGGAGATCCCCAGTTCAATCTGCTGCATGTCAGCCAAGAGGGCAGCTGTCATATAATTACAGCCACAACTTTGCATGTGAAAAAGTAGGGAGAGTGAACAGAGATCTTATTATAGAATTCTAGTTGCAACCTGCTGAACAGCTCCCTATTTAAAGTAACTTCTTGTAAAGGGGAGGGAGAAGGGGCCAAAAAAA
>VXBQ01016667.1:93432-107765 GCA_013400175.1 Phainopepla nitens | reverse complement strand
AGGGAAAAAGAGGAAAGAGGAAGGAGAATCTTCTAACTCTCCAACTCAGCTTCCCAATTCCCTCTGTTTTGCAGAACAAACCAGTGCTGCTTTGCAGTCTTTTGTTACAAATGTGTGTGTACACTAGACGAAGCACACAAGTGCACAGCCAGGAGTAAGGCTCCTGGCTTATCAGTCCAAAAAAGAGAAAAAGGAAAAAAAATTCTAATTGCTGCAACTGAGGCATCTGAAGTCCAACAAGGCATCATAGTTTCTTCCTGAACTATAACCATCCCACAGCAGCCAACCCACTTAGTTATGCAATTTAAGTATTAGAATTTAAGATCAAGAAATCTTAAGTCAGTTACATCCTGTTTTCTTCAAGCTGCAGATACAAGCTCTTAGGAAGATTTAACAGAACAGAGAATCCAGGAAAAGAGTATGTTTGAAATACAAAGGTACAAAACCTAGAGAAAATTTCACTCTCAAATTAGAAGTTCTTTTAGTGAGTGCGACATAAAATAACAAGATCAAGTTTCTTATTATCCATTCATCTTTCTGTAGATCCTTCTGCACACAGTCATTTTTGAGCCAAACTTTCTTCCGAGCCAAGACAGTCAAAAACTAAATCTGAAACAATACAATCCAGTTTTAAAGAAACATCAATTTTGCCCCAAAAAACAATTCTAGAAATCTATTTCAAGCTTAAGATACAGATTCCTTGCAGAACATTCTTTTCTCCTCGACAGTTCCTTCCTTCCATCCATCCGTCCATCCATCCGTCCATCCATCCGTCCATCCATCCACTCATGACCCAGCAGTACAAAACCTGTGGGTATTCCACTGTCTGAGGTGAATCAACCATTTTGGACCACGAGTAACAAATGGCAACTAAGTCTCCAACTTCCTGCAAACTACTTACCTGCTTGCTAAATACCACTTAAGTGGACCAATCTGACTCAAACTGTTCAGTATCTCCCTGCAAGAACACAGGCTTGCTGAAACACCTCAGCTGGTTCAGGCACTCTACACCACTGGCCCTCCAAAGCTCCCTGAAATATGCTGCCATGCTTCCAACAAGATGTGAAGAAGTACCTGGTCTCCAGCCAAGCTGGAAGGTGTTCAGGTAATTGCTAATGCCAAGCACAAACCTGCCACAGTAAACTCCAGAATTCAGCAACACTTTGTATTTAAATCAGTTGAGTTCTCTGGTGACACCCTCTCATCAGCCTTGATTCTGAAGACCCACTTTCATTTGGCTCAGTCTCCTGTTTCTCCCTTCAAGCAAGACCTACTCAAGAAACACACAAAATAGCTCCACCTCCAACAGGACCACCTCCCTCCCTTTAGAAGAGACTAAGGGGGGAGAGTCAAGGACATGAAGCCCAGTTTTGAAGAAAGTTAGATGCAGCTTCAGCAGCACAGATGCATTTGGGTTGATTATGGACATGCAGCAAAACCCTTGCTGGGCTCATCCCACAAGAGGAACCCATAAAAATTTCACCTTCCACTCACCTCCTGCAACCAAGGAAAGCTCACAAACATCTGAGCCACACTTGTCTAACAAAAGCAGTAAAACCCTATGCAGAGATGACTGAAATGAAACACCATTATGCTGTTTTCTGGTATTACTTCTGTGAATTCAGCACTGCTAAAAGGTTCCAGATAGACATGCTCTGAAGACCCAAATCCTCTGCCTACCTTGAGAACACGTGCAGAGGGAACAGCAGCAAAACTCATACATACTTTTCTCATCTCTTCCAGCCTGCCAAGGCTGAAATGACTGACAAAGGTCCAAAATGAGGAACACACATAAATTATTAACATTGCACTAGTAGTCTCACTGTTGCTGTAACAGTCGAAAGACTTAACAGAGGTAGGCTCTGCAGGGAAATACTACTTTACTTCAAAATCATTCATTCAGGAAACTTACAGAGGAGAAAAGAATCACGCTGCAGCACACTCTGTCAAACCCCTCAGCTTTAAGACCCTTCATTTTTAAAGCAAAAGCAGTTTTAACAAGACCAGGAAATTTATGTGAAGCATAAGAAGCTTCAGATTTCAAGTGAGCAACACTGGAACAGCATTACTTCCGGACACAAATCCCAAGACACAGATCTTCTCATGCCTGACCTGGAAAGTCCATCCAGCTTCTGAGAGCCAGGTAAGTGTTCTGTTTCTGCAGCCCCTCTGCTGGAACAGCCAAGTGGCATACCAGCGAGAGGATAACAGGGAGCCATGCTCTACCAGCTGGAAGGGAGCCAAAAAGCCACTTTGGCTCGTTTCTTGGATTGCAACCTGTGCTTTACACCTGTGCAAGGCTCCAGATTCATATTCCCAACCAAGCTTTCATTTCATTCCAGGTCATGCAGTACCTGCTGCCACAGTAGCCACGTGACCACAGGCAGTACACAGAGAGACACAGCTTCCCTCTGACGTATTTGCCTCCTCTCCCCTGTTGCAAGGGGAACCCTTTATGCAGGGATATTAGTCTGTTTTACATTAATTTCAAGAACTAGGACAAATGACCTGAGCTTTGACATTTCTGAAGAAAAAGTTAAATTATTTTCATCTTTCCTAGTAATCAGAACAGATTTACTTTTCATTTAAAACACAAAATTTCTCTCCCAAAATATCTGAAGTAGTTACTGAAATGTTTTCTTTACCAAAGCCTGCAAAGCCTCAACATTATTAACAACACTTTGAATATAAGGAGGCACAACTTTGCTCCATGCCAACAAAAAAAAAAAAAAGCAGTCAAGTTTTCACACAATGAAGCAATTAATTTTTAAACGAGTACTTTCTATTAAAAGTTCTCACATTTAAAAACCCAAAAAGATTCCCGGTAACTCTAGACACTGATGGGGACAAAGAAAAAATAGACCCTACCCCCAGCTGGATGGCATTCCTCTCTTTGGGTGCAATGCGGTAACATTTGATTGATGCGTCTGATCCATTCCAAAACTCCAGGCGTTGTTTTAATCATCAATGGGTAGAATCCTATTCATTTTCAAGGGAGAAAAAAAAAAGAAAAACAGAAAAACAGAGTAGAATATGGATGCAGGACACAGAGCACCTCACGTTTGTCTAGCAGATCCCGCTGATTCAGCTCGATCCACAATAATCAACAGATTGAAGACTGAGCTGATGACAAACTCACATCGACCAGCATAAGCCCCTTTTTCCCTTCCACCCTCTTTCTGTCATCTCAGCTCAACCCAGTCTCTCAACACAACCTGGAACATTAGTCTCATACGAAAGGAAATTAAATAGGAATAGGGAAAAGAGTGGGAAGAGATAAACCAGGGTAAACAGGGATAGCATGAAAAGCCCACTGGCATGCAACCAAGAGCCTACACAGGCCCTTGCTACAGCAGAAAACAGGAGATCAAGCACGTACAAGGAGACAGCGGGAGAACAGATGTGAGAAGAAGGTTCAAGTGTCCCTGGGGTCAGGGGGTAAGAAATGGCAGCAGAGCACAGCAGTGAGCCCCAGCACACACAATGAGCTCAGCCTTCAGCAGCAGCACCTGGTGACCTGCTGGCTTGGTGTCTGCCGTGATAGGCATTTTCAGTATATCAATACTGATATTGTGCGGTACGAGCAATGTCGTGTGAACCTTCCACATCAACTAAGGCTTCCCAGTCTGCCCATAAATTTATTTGGCTATCAGCCAAACCCAGATCTACCAATACTAACCACTTTTGCTCTGAAATAAGCCTCCATTTACAGTCTTACAACAAACAGTCGCTGCTGTTTCATTTCAGTGCTGATGAGAACCGCAAGCCCTAAGGGCCCACAAACATAAGAGGCGGCACAACTCTAAAGGAATTTACCCATTCCAGAAGCAGCCAGAAGGTGAGCATCTGACCCTTCCAGCTGGCCAGCCGACACATCAGACCAGCCCGCATCCCATTCAATCGAACCTGGAGTATGGTACCTTCCCACTAGAAGTGGAAACCTGGCTGAATGGTCAGCAGGACATCTAGACCAAGAGAAAATACTCCTGGTCTAGCTGACCAGCTGCCTGTTTGGGAACGTGAGCTGCACGAAGGTCTTCGGACACCCTGCTGTTCCTTATAGCTGTTCTGCGTTCCCAAGTCCCAGGAGGATTATCAGCAGAGAAGTGTTGGGTGAGGAAAAGTAGGAAAGGCAAGAACAAACTGATGTACTGCAAAGGGAAGAAAGCAGCAGGTTGAAGATGGGATTTTACAGTAGGAAAACTGGTTGCTAGAGTGTAGAGCAGAATCTGGGGGGAACAGGAGGTGGCTGGTCACAGAAAAGAGGAAGGCAAAGGCTCGCTACTACAAGGAACTGTAGTCCTGGGATGATAAATCAGATATTGCTGCCAAAGTCTCACACCAGCCCCTAAAGCCTCTAGCATTGACTGGGGGGGGCTCAGCAACAAGCAGGATCTGCCACAAGTATGCTCACCCAACAGCTTCAGCTGGTCACTTAAGGTATCTCAGGTCCAGACCATTAAGTACCCTGATGATAAGGACACAGACCTTGAATTCCACGTGACAGGTCACGTGGAACGCACACAATGAGAAGGACACGCTGCTTTGCCCAGCCTTCACAAGGACCACACAGCTGCAGCTCGTGCCTCCCTCAGGCTCCTCAGAGCCAGCGGCCACATTCCCAGCCAGCCTGCCTTTGTAACCAACCCCCCGCCCGCCAGGAGGGCCTGAACCCTGCACCATCAGCAGTGAAAGCACAAACCTCCACCTCATGCTCTAAATAATTAAACTCTGTGGGAGCATCAACAGACTCATAAAACTCTTACACAGACCAAGCCAGTCATTAATGGGGGTCAAAGATGAGTGCTCTACTCTTTTTCAGAGTGCTTTGATGCGTGTGGAGAGTTGTGAGAGGAGATCTTCATTACCCTTCTCTGGTACCTGATGAATTTTTCCTTTCCTGGCTATCAACACCTCCTGCTTCGACCCGAACCCCATACCGCTGGCAATCATCCAGACAGCCAGAGCCAGTTGGAAGGTGTGTTTGGATGACATCTCTGCTAGCTGGTCACCTGAAAGCAGGGAAGCAAGGGGCCTTGCTGAGCAAAGCCAGGCTCTACCAGAGGCTCAGCCGGCACTTATTACGAGGTTTGGGTTCCCCAGGGCCAGTGCAATGCTTAAAGTCATGCAAACCACAACCTCACACACCGTCTCCCCTACAGCAAGGCATGGAGCAGAGCACAAGGCAGTAAAATATGTCAGGATTATTAGCTTGGGCTCAGAGCCAGAGCTGGGAGCTGCCACAAGGGTAGGGAGGCTGCCTGCAGCCCTGCAGGTCAGCAGTAAGGAAGTGGAAGTCCCCTAACAGGCAAGAAGAGGCAGCACGCAGGAAAGGCAAGCCACAGTTGCAAAAAGGTCACCAAAACACTAGTCTGACCCATCTCTTCCAGCTTTAAAATACATATATATATAGATGTATATATATACACACACATACATGTAAGCTTCTTGCTCCTGTGCTTTGTTGAGACATTTTAAGAAGTCTGCCCTTCCCATTCTATCTACATTCCCCTGATCCATACCAGCTTTGGAAATGGTGTTTTAGACCTTCCATCAGTGAAAGCCTTGGCTGGAAAGAAGGGAAGGCAGGCAGTTTTGGGGAAAGGATCACCACAACACAGAAACACCCCAAGCAGCAGGCACAGGTGCTGGATGCTCTATCAGCAGCTCCAGCTTGCACCAGCCTAGCCTCTGCCTGCTTTCACTGCTGCATTTGCTTTGTGTGGAAGAGAGGGCCCAGACTGGAAGCAGCTCCAGGATCTCTGCTACTGTGCCAAAAAAGCGACTGGCGTGGCAAGGCCAGCTTCTATTTATTAATTATAAGTAGAACTGATAGTTGCCCCTTTTTCCAGGTCACTAGAAACCTTCTCCCAACAAGCCCCAGCACCCGGACATTCAGAGGGAAGTTAGGAGATTTACACACAACACCAGCACTCATCTTTTCCATCATGGCAAAAGCAGCAGCTGTTACTTCCCTTATTCTTGGAAATAAGGGGGAAAATAGCTAGGACTCTTGAGCCTTGGCACCTCTTCCTCTCACCCTTTGGCTACCAGAGCTCCTGTTACTATTCAGGGCAGAAGTGCTCCACAGGGCACACATTCCAGGGGGCTGAGCCATCCCACGTGGCCAGGCTCAAAATGGCAGACAGCGATGAATAGGATAATTAGAAAGTACAACAGCAACCGCAACATAAAAACAAGCAGCTTCTATTACAAGAAACAGTTCTATGGCATGGTTAGATCCATCACCCCATATGCCGGGTTGTGGTGGTGCCTCAGGAGCCTGCTGCTATTATCTGTTTGCAATCACATTTCAGCCCGTCTTTCTGCTTAATGCTCGAAAAGCAAAGCTAATCAGATTCACTCTCTCTTTCTGCTTAATGTCTCCAGTTCCCAAGCATGCTCTGTACTGCTTCAATTGATGTTCATGTAACACTAGTCAGGAGCATGCAGTGCAAAAGAAAATAAAATGGAATTATCTATTCATTTTAGTCTTTCTCTGCACCTATTTTGTCTAAAATTTTTTCTATGCTTGATCTTTGCAAACAAAAGTCAGGAAATTCCAATTTCCCCCTCCAAACCACACCCGACTCCCATATGAGTTCCCTTTTTCAAACTGCTCCTCCAGTGGTATCTGGGCAATTAATTATAGCACAGACCTCTCAGGCTTTCCTCTTACTCTCCGGAATAGCTTTTTAAAATATTTGCTGGCTAGGAATCTCCAGATTAGAATGTCTTCTGTTGGCACTGTAATAGCCCCTCTTTGTTAATCTATCTTGAAATGACCATCACACACTCTCCTACTCCCTCTCCCTCCAGTACTGTTTAATTACTACAGTCCTACATGGGAACTGTAACCTGCTCTCAGCATTTCAGGTCTGAGGACAAACAGGACCCCAAAACAGCTGCTTTTTTTACGGCATTCATTCACACTTCAAAGGGCAGCTGGAGCATTGCTGGAGTCAGCTACAATACCTGGATCTTTACTAGAGCAACCATCACAAGAGCAGATAATCTGCCCCCAGACAGGGCAGATTGCATGAAAATTCAGCAAAATGATCCAGGAAGAGATTGGCTTACAGGAACACCCATCATGAGAAGAGTTACCCATTACAAGCACAGTAGAAGATTTGCCAAAAGAAGAATAAAAAAAAAAAAATCAGCAAGTATTTACACGAGAAGAGAAAGAGATGTAGGTGGAAGACAAATCTGCCAGGAGACATATCTCTATCCAGGAGGAGTGAAAAAAAGGGAGACTGCAGAGATGAAACCCCAGACAGCCCAGCAGCCTATGCATCTGTACACATTCCCCAGCTAATACCCACTACATCAATCAGAACAATGGCAGCTCCAGAGAAGATCCCGATTTTATCCAAGCTCCTTCACTAACACCTTCCCCAGAGGCTGCATGCATGTGCAAAGGAATGGAAAAAACCCAAACCTCTCAATGAGATTACTTCCAGCATTTTCTATATTGCTCCCACTCTTACAAATGTGTCTTTAAAAATATATTGCAGCTGGCTTATAAATGTGTCAGTTTTTAAAAAAAACCAAACATAGCCTTGAAAACAAAGACACTCTGTACTCACTATATCCAGTGGCATCATTATTTAATATCAATGCACTGATTCTTTCCTTTATTCACTCCATCCTTGGAACACAAACCCATTGGAACAGCCACCCAGTATATAATCTTACCACACAACACGACACAATCCGTCAATAACTTTTCTTTTGCCACGTCTTCGGCTACCAACAAGAAGAATTTAGGTTTAAATGCTTCAAAAACCCAACCCAACAACAGTACAGCATGAAACAAATCTCCAGCTCTCAAAGCTGGAGTGAATTCCCTCATCCCTCCCTATGACTTTCCTCATTTGAAAATGGCTGCACAAACATTTCTAATTTGTGCACCACACCAATTGCAACCTGCCCCTCCTGCCAAGTACAGCTTCTGGGTCAGTCCACGCATGCACAGGCTCCCACATGCACAGTGAGCCTCTGGCACACTGCTCTTCTCTGACATCATCTCCACCTTCATGCTGTAGAATATTCACCAGACAGGCACTGTTTCTGCTCCTGTAGCCATAAGGCAATTGCTGTAGGCCAACAGATGCCTCCATCTCATCTGCAAATGCACACTCCAACCTGAACTGTGCCCCTGCTAAGCAGATGCTTGGGCATGTGTCTCGTTAGACACAGGTCCTCCCCACAGCCAGCACAGGCTAATGCAGATACACCAAAACATCAGTGGTAAAGCTGAGGCAGAAATACCATCCCTGCCAGTCAGCAGAAGCAAAGTTTGCCTTGGCCAGTTCCATGGAGCCTGAGCTTCATCACGTCCCTGGAGCAAGATGGCACCATTCTACAATACCACAGCAATGTGCCACAAGGTCATCCCAATTTCTGCTAGTGTCTGAAAATTAGTTAGGCAGCAGCACCTGGAACAACTGCAAGCCACAGTTTGGAGAAGGAGAGACTTCCTTCTGGTGCCGTGGTACCCAGCTCCAGACCTGGCTCACCACAGCATGCAGAAAATTCTCCAAATGTTTCCTCTCCTTGTCATTTACCCCAGAACACCTGGTCCCACCAGCTCCAGGGTCTCGGTCCAAACAGCCACCATCACCAGGTCTGGAGAAGCTCTTTTACAAACCTGGCCTACAGCTATCCCACCAGGCTGTTTCCCTTTGCCCTCTCATAAAGAATGATTACAGCTACTCTTTTTGAGCCTGTTAATAATAATACATGAGCCCAATAATAATAATAATAATTCTTAGGCTCACAGCGATGGGCTCTCAGGAACTACAGTATGTCTCCAGTTGTAGAGGCAGTGAAACTCAACCTTCTCGATTTATTCCCCCTTTTGAAAATACTGCTTGGGAATGAAGTCAGCATCTGGAGGCACATGAGTATATCTGAGGGACAGAAGAGGTGCAGGGGGGAAGGGAGGAATCTGAAAATGAAAGCTGAGGGCGAGGCTTCACATTACAACTGAACCAGGCTAATAGGTCACTGCTGCCAGAAAAGGGGGGGCCCATTTTCACCTTTCTTTCATTCCTTACCTTTCACTGCTGGCAAAACAAATCTCGCCCCTCCTTAGCGGCAGCTCTGATACGAGCCTGAACCTGGTGAACAGGTTCAGCTCTCTGTCCCAGGAGAAAACAATGCACTTTTTTATGGTTTTGGGCAAGTCAGCTTTCTGAAAGCTGAACAAGCTGTATCCACAAGGCAGGGAATATGGCCACAGAGTCAGGAGCAAGGCATGATCACCCCTCTTAGGAGGAGCAAGCGGTTAGACTGGGTCAGCCACAGTGAGAAAATCCATCCTGACCCACATGAAACTGGAGTTTCATCCAACAAGGATACTGGTCAGCACAAAACAAGTGGCCTAGCTGAAAAGCCTGCAATAGAGGTGTTTGCTAATAATCTTAAAACAGATAGTTTTACCTGTTATTAAGGTGTCCATATCAGTAGCCTTTATGAAGGCAGCCATGCAGATAAAAAACAGCACTAAAACTGAGCAGAACCAAACTAGACAGAAATACAAGAGGCACTGCAGGATTTCCAATAATAATCTTCCTTATTTCTAAATTGGACTCTGTTATTATCAAACAAGATGGCTGCCTTCATCCCTATGTTAAAGAAATGTCTGTTTTCATTACAAATTTAACAGTTAGTTTCAGGGTGCATTTTTCTTTTCTCATTAGCTTCTACATCATCAGATGAACAAAAATTATGCTTTTCTTTTATTAAAAAAACCAAGCCCATATTAACTCCACTGTCTTTATTTCTCTCCACCTCCTCTGCTCAATTACTAGAAGCAATTTACAGACAATAAATGTAACTTCACAGCTGCCTGTATGAAGTATTCCCTTCATTTTATAGATGAGGTTCCAGGCTATACAGAAATTAATATCAGCAAGGTCTACTTCAAAGCTGGATAAGCAAGAGGAACAGATGCACTCTTAAAGAATACAGATCATGACTGTACTCTAGTAAAACCAGTAATAAAGGATTAAGAATGTTGCCAGTTGGATATAAATTCTTTGAATGTATCTGCTTAAACATAGTAACAAACAAAAGCTTGCTTTGAGGTTTTGCTTGGGTTTATTCTGTTATTATTAGGAACAACATTATGAGATTTCAGATTTGGGCTCACAGACCAAACATGCTCGCTTTACTAGTAAACATTGCTTAACTGCTTACCTCAGGACTCAAAGAGGGTCTCTTCCCAGCTGGTGCATGATCACCAGGAATCTGCAGCTAGAAACCCTGTACATAATTTTACTCGATACAGATAAGCAAGCCAGGAGAGAGTCCAGTGTTTTCTGACATAACCTCACATGGGCTTTGGCAGGGCTAGGAGGAGCAAGAACGGGTGTCTGTTGTTATAGTTGCCAGCCGTGACTGTGAAAAAGCATTGGGAGTAGCAACACTAAAGGGGGAAAAAAAATCCAAAGGTGCAGTTTTGTGCAGGCACTCTTCTGATGATAACTGCTCCTTAAGGTTTAATAAAAATGCACAGCTAACTTGTCTTCTTCCACACATTATCAGAGCTCAGAAATAGCACCTGAGTCTAGTTATGCAACTCAGCAGGCAAAGCTTCTCCTAGGAAGCAACCACCACTGGCATGCAGGTACTCCAAAGGCTGAGTCATCTCAACAGGCCCTTCAAGGGAAAATAATCCTATTAAGAGTTGGTGTGTCGGTATTGAAGGCAAAAAGGAGTGTTAATTTTGGCAGTTAATTACACTGCTTCCATCCATCCATTTTCTCCCAAACCTAACACCCCTAGGTTAGTAAATTCACCACGCTCCTCCATCCACCCCCAAGGTCCTTTCTTGACCTTAATCCCCTCCTTAGCAAGCAACTGCCCATCGTTGCCCATGTTTCCTTATCCCTGACTAACACTAACTAGTATTTGTACAATCACAGAGCTTGAAAAACTAATTTAGGACTTAGGCCTTCATTTCTAGCCTGCATACAAATTTCTTCACCTGAGAACAGGCTACAGCACTCCCCCCACTCCTAAACCCTTCCGAAGGGGTGGACTGAGAAAGAAACCAGTGGCTAAGGTCAAGAACTTTACTTTTGAGACTAGTAGATCTGTTGTGGAGACTGATCCAATGATATTTTTCTAATATAAGAAACATATAAAATGCCTAGAATTTGAGATCTGCTTTTTAATTAAATTGAAATAAGTAAATCGCAGCCTGTTGCCATGGAGAGCGAACAGACACAGCCTCTTGACTCCAGGGCAAGATCAAGCAGGAGAGGCAGACAAGGCTGTGAAATTAAAAACACCTATTTTAAAGCAAATGGTCTTGATAATTAGCAAAAAACGTGGCATAGGGAAATAATATAACCATATGGCAGGAAGTGGTTTTCAAGGTGAACTACAAAGCTGTTTTAAATAAATGAAAAAACTGCTCGAGCTGCTGGGTTACCCACAGAATCATATATGCAGGATTAAACGTGATTTGAAAAATACACCAAGAAATAGTAATTAGCTCTTCTTTCACTTTCCTACCTATAGCCTGCATCTGTGTCTGTTCTTATTTTTAAGGACTTGTTTCAAGCAATTAATGCTTGCACCTCTTTGCAGTTACCAGAGAGTCATCAAATTCAGACATTTTCAAAAGCCTTGCAGTTTACCCTGAAGCTAGAACCAAGTTTATGGGACATAAAACCTTCTGTCTGTTACTCAGTGTCATCACACAATCCTGGTCAGGTCACCTGGTCAGACACTAATAATCATTCCTGAATCTGTGCATCCCTGTTGTGACTTCCATGACAAAGTGACTTTGGAGGAAATTTGCCCCCCACACACCATGTGCCTGATCCTGTTCTACACCTCTCAAGAAGCACAGCTCAGAGAGAGTCAAAAAGTAACTCTGGTTTATCACTGGGAGGCTGATAGCACATCCACGCTTGGCTGGAGGACAAGAGCCTTGCATGCTCCCTTCCCAGTTTGGAGCACAGGATATCAAAATATTCCACCCCTTTTAAGATATTTCTGCTCTGCTCAGATCTAAAAGGGCTGCAGCAAGGGAACTCCCTCATCACCTTTCTGAGCCCAGCCAGGGTAAATCTGAGCAAGACTGTCTAACAATTTCCAGTGAGCATGTGGCCAAAGTGCATCAAATTCATAACAGCTTAAAATACTTGAATTAAATTGTACCTGATGACTCCGTTCCAAAAATGTGCTGTGCATTCTTTTAAAGGGAAGGGACAGATGAACTAACTTTCACTTCAAACCTCCCATCCGCTGGAGAAAAAGCCAACTTTTTCTCCTATTCTGTGAAGACACAAGTTGTCAGCCACAATCATTTGGTCTTCCACAGCAGTTAATGATCCACATGAAACAAACTCTCAGGTCTCAGATCAGACACAACCTGTGACCCAACTAGCTGGTTACACTAAAAACCAGTCACATTCTCAGCCCTCAGCAGCACAACATGAGCTGGCTATTGACAAGTTACCTTCTGTTTTCCACCATGACCAAGAAACACCCACAAAGTGAGGAGAGTTGGGACAGAAATCCTGGGGAAAGAAGGAGTTGTGGAAAAACACACAATTAAAATTAGTATTCTCTGTTTTCACAGTTTTGCCCAGTTTTGGAACATTTGCTGCTTTAACTGAAGTCACACTGCTTAAGATGTTTGGCTTCCATTAAAAATAAACTCCAGGTCCAAGTCTGCATGAAGATAGGCATAAACTTGCAAATTAGTGTCCCTGAAGGACACTAATTCCTTAAAAATGCTGGCGTGGGGGCAGCACATGTGGGATAATTCATAGTTTTTTTGAACTAGTCAAGGCTAACAGCAGTATCTGCCCAACTTCTTTGCTCAGGTACCCCATTTCTTTCCAAACCCTGCAGCAAGAGGAGCAGTGAAAAACCTCAGGACACATCAGCCACACTGGAAGGCTTCCTCACTGCCCAGCACCTTCCCTGGCATGCCAACAGTTTCCTACTGCTTGAACCATAGTCCTGCAATACCACCCAAATGCAAATGGCTTTGCCAGAAACTGTTTCTGCCCTCACCGACATCTGGCACATAGAGGGCAGCAGGTCGCTTGTTTCTCCTCACCTCGTAGTTCTACTTATGTTTAATTTTGACTTAAAGAGATTTAACACGATTATAAAGGCTGGCCAAGCATCTCCCTTTGAAAGGGAACTGCGTTTTCTTCTCCATGCACACGAGCCAAGATAACCACGCAGAGGAAGACTCCTTCCCAGGGACACTCCCAGTTGGACAGAGCCAGGGTTTAGGGGTGTCTCCATTAAAACTCAAGCCAGTGGCCACTTGGCATATAAAGGAAGATGCTAACCATGCCCAGGGGAGATTATTTTCATATCACAGCATACTGGGTCACAAGCCAAAAATAAAAATTTAAAAAAAACCCCAACATACAACACAACAACCAAAAAAAGCCAAAAAAAAAATTAAAAAAAAACCCAACATACAACACAACAACCAAAAAACCCCCCACTTAAACAACAACCAAAACCAAACAAAAAAGCCCCACACCATGCCTCACACTGTTGCCTTCAGCAGCATCACACTGGACCATATACACAATATGGGCCCACGAACCCTGCCCCGGCTGTCCAGAGATCCTCATTCCCATCATCTGTACCACTGCAAGCCCCTCCTGCACCCCCAGCAAACATCGCCAGGACCGCCTTCACCCATCCACAAACTGCGCCTGACATCTGTGCCCCCGGAACCCCTTCAAACCCCACAACCCGCGTAGAAGGCTTCCCAAACAAGCAGAGGCTTCAGCCGCCAGCCTTGCTGGGGCATTTCCCCCGGGCGGTGTGGTGGCTGCCCGGGCTCCCGGCGGGAGTTTCCAGCCCCGAACCTCGGCGGCTCGAGGAGCGTGTGGCACACGTGCGCGCCCGCTGTCAACAACTTCCAGCCACTGTCCCAGCGGGCAAGTCCCGGGGGCAGGGGGCTGCCTACCACCCCTGCAGTAATCTGCCTTGGGAAAGGACGCTCCTAAGCAGGACAGCGCTTTAACAAAAATAAAGATCACCTTAATATTATCCTTAACAGCCAGAAAGGTCACGACGTGGAGGTCCATATGGGGGGATGGGGAGAGAGATGGGTAAGGGGAGGGGAAGGAGGGGTGTGGCAACGCACAAACCCCCACGGTTTTAACTGTTTGACTGCCGTAAAAAATGAAATAACATGAAGAAACTGGAGACTAACGAGACGGAGAGACTCCCACGCGCGGGGACTGCCCGGCTGCCCGAGCCCCCGCCCGCCCTTCACACGCGGGAAGGCGGCGGAGGGACCCGAGGAAGGGAGGGCGGGAGGGAGGGTGTGG
>VXBQ01016667.1:56467-93289 GCA_013400175.1 Phainopepla nitens | reverse complement strand
GGCGGGCTCGGCGGCGGGGCCGGGCTCGGAGGGCTCTGGCGGCGGGGCCGGGCGGGCGCTGCCCTGCGGGCCGTGCTGGCCCCCGCCCCAGACCCCCGCGCTGGGAGAGGTATCGCGGAGCCCCGAGCAGCGGGCTTGATCCCCTCCTGAGGCTGCTGGCGATGTGCTTGGGGCCCTGATGCACAGGCCCGGGCCTGCCGCAGCAGTCGGGAAAGTAAATAAAAACGTAATTATGTGCCTTCTAGTTAGGGCTCGCAGTGAAAGAGAGGAAAACACCTCGTCTTCTCGAGAAGAGATCTGAGAAATACCAGTACTGGATCAGATCAGCATCCTGCCTTTAAGAGTGCTGAACAGACAAACCCTAGTAGTCTGCTCCAAGAAACACACCATGACACTGTCCCAGAAGATTCCTTTTACGACCGTGATCCTGGGGTCTTCATATTTAACAGCTCCCAAAGGATTTTTTTTAAAAAATACATTCAATATTTTTGGTTTTGAACAGTTTGAAATTTTTGAGTCTGCTCCATCATGCAGCAAGCATCCAGCTTTCTTCTTCAGAGAGCATTTAGTCATCTCCTTTTGTCTGCCAAACTCTTAAATAGGGGGCAGAGAGAGATTACCTTCCTGCAGGTCTTTAAAACCCCAATATGCCATTTTCCTTCACAATCAAAGACTGAAAAACAACATCACCAAGCCAGATCTTGTAGAGGAAACAGGTGACATTTCTATCAAAAAACACAGACAGCTCAGAAAACCTCGGATTCCCTCATCAAATACAACCACCAATTCAATAAGCAGCTTCCCTGCCATCCCAAGATTGCTCTTCCACAGGCATCAGCTTCCTAGACACCACAGCTGACATTAAAAATGGCACCCCACAAGCCAGCACATACATGAGAACCTACGGACCGTCAAACTTGCTCTGCAAAGCAGATGCAATGAGACCAGCAGCCATTCAGGACACAACAAAAGGCTGTGAGACTCAGCCAGTCCTGCAGATACTGTTACACCTGCTCTGAGGGGAACACCGGCCAGCTGCTTTATACACGAAGGTCACTCTGCCATAAAATAGATACAAATTTACTGCAATGAAGATATAACAGCAGCAACAGCAATTTTGGAAGATAACTTTTCAAGGAATCAAGGTTTCTTTGGTGTTCATCTAATGCTACCAAAGTTAACGGGGACTGGCAAAATCCCTAACTACATTAGCTTTCTGCCAATCTGTTTTTCTGGTTTTTATTTTAGTCTCCGCTGTAGCATTCTCCCCTGAAACCATGTGCTCCTGCTGATGATAATACTCCATGCTAAAATCCACACATAAAATAATCTCTTAAACCACTGGCTCTGAAAGGGTGGGTTTTTTCCCTCATGTCTCTCCTCCTAACCTTCAGGCTTTTCCTTTTGCAACTCATTACAGGAAGCAAATTCACAGATGCAAACAGAAGAAACACAACCAGACACCATCAGAGCATCAAATATGAAATATGTCAGTACCGCTCACAGACAGCATAATCAATGCCCTTCCTCCCATAGCAAATCTGCTGAAATTCTTTGTTCCTGCGTTTACTTGTCTCAAATCTCTACAGTGCCTAATTTCATCCATCACATGAGATACCCCACAGAAACCATGTGAATGAAACTAAATAATTGCTGTCTTATAACAAGCACATACAGTCAACTAGTAAAGGACATTAGGAGAGTATTTGTCAGACAGCAACAACATGAACGCCTCAATCCTTACCCTAAAGGAGACCAAAACCTTCCCAAAAGCTAAAGCTTGGCATTAAAACTTATAATCCCTCGATACTAAAGCTATGGATTTAAGGGAGATGTTGCCTGCCCAGCCTGTTACAGCCTCCCCGCTGACCTCTCCTTTGTCACTAGCCCAAACAATCCCTTTTCACTACAGGTCCATGAGAAAACCAACAGCCTGTCAGTCACTGCTGTTTATACTCCTTTCCACTTCATAGGTGCTCCTTTTTTATTTTTTTTTTTTCTCAAGTGGTCATATTGATTAATATAATTAGATTAAACTAAGAGCAATTGCATCTAACCCGTAGTTAGCTTGAATATTGCTGCTTTCTGTCAGATCTGATAAAAAGAACCTGAACCCAATAGCTTGTTTGCTTTTTCTACTCTATCAGTTGATCTAATACAAGGTATTACCTTTCACCACCATCCTTGCTTCCCTAGGATCTTTAGACCATCATGGCTACAATACTATTTCAATGTCTTGCCTTAAATGATTCGTCCATATTTTCTTATCTATGAAGTAGAATATGATAAAATGTATTCCCTTGTGTATCAGGTCTTACACTGTTTTCATAAACATAATATCCAAGTACCTTCTAGGACTTCATTAGCTGATCTGACTACCATCTGTCATATGAAGGTTGTTGTTTTATTTTGGTGGTTTTTTGTTTGTTTTGGGGGGTTTTTTTTTGTTCTCTCCCCAGGAAGAAAATGATGCATGGAGCAAAGTTTTGGTTTCATGATAGTTTCATCCCCTTTTCTCTATTCATATTGCACTGTGTTTACACCATAGAAAACCAGGACAATGGCAGTTTATGTGATGGATAGACCTTATTTTCCAAGGAAGCTAATTCCAGAGTATTGCGCCACCCATGCAAACAGTCTCCTGCACAAAGCAACATTTTACTATGTCATTCCCCACCAAAGAAAAGCTAATCCATATTCTTGACATTTGGGACAGAAACTTCCTAAGGAAAGAACAGCATTTTCCTTTCTCCAGAAAAAGAGTTTCAACCTGTGATCCTCAGTATGCGACGTTCAAACAGATTGTGGCAGATTATTAACATACAGGCCAGCACTCCGTGCAGTTATAAATAGGAAAATCTGGAAACCAAAAAGAGTAACATGCCTTTTAATTGCACTGAGGCAGATTATCATAGGAAATCTTGGAAGGGAAATGGTGGAGATGGACTATGTCATGCTAAAAAATAAGAGGGAATTCACTTATGTGTAAGGAATCACACTGCTGTTCCTCAAAGAGGAACCCTGAATGATCCCAGGAGTCTACAAAAGGCAGTAGGTGCAACATACGAGCTACTGAAAGACAGAAACTGAGGTGAAGAGAGGAATCATCTGTGCTCAAGCACTGAAAGCAGAAATGCCAGAAGACCTCAGGGAGACAGTAGACAGCTGATTTAATATGTTTTTGCAATGTGATATGGCAGCAAAAATCATGCAGTTAATTTAATTTGGGATTGTAAAGGCAGAGACCTCTTCTCAGAGATACAGGCAATAGTCCCATTTTTTAATATAGTAGTGAGACTGCAGTTCGAAGACATGTTTAGTTCTGGACAACACGGTGCTAGCTAGATGTCAGCAACTTGGAGGGAAATAAAAGAAGAGGAACACAAAAAGCTGGAAGGGATTACAGCATGTGTAGGTTGGCTAAATAACAACTGTGAAGAGCATCATGGGAATTGCAGATGAGAACTTCAGGGGCGCAGAAGCACCAGGGAGCGAGAAAACTATTCAGGGTTGTCTGAGTGAGTATAAATGGTATAAATATAAAGTAAATTAAGTAAAGGAAACATTAATCTACAAGACTGCAATATAGCATCCCACAGGATGCTCACATCACCTGATTCACACAGTGCAATGGAGCAAAGCACACAAGAAACCACTAAAGAAACCCTGACTTCAGGAAAGGATGACACAAGGACAACGTGCCTTTGGGACCATTTAACTGCTCACTGACTGGCACATCTGCAGAGCAATAGGTCTCAGCCCAGTACATGGAAATCTCCCTTCTTCACACCACTGCTGGAGGCACTTGTAGACCAAAACAACCATGTAGGTAACCAGGGATGGAATCTTGTATTCAGAGAGGCTGGGAGGGGGGGAATCCTATTGTCAGAATTTTTCCCTTTTATCACTATGATTTCCTTGAGATGTCACTGGCTCACCATCTGGAAAAAAACAGCAGTGATGTTTTAATATACATTCACTTGGATTACACAGACCTTTGAGTAGATGTCTTGGACAGCATTAACCTCCTCTGAGGATTGTGGCAGATACAGCAGTTAACTGGAATGAAAAAAAATCTTTAATATTCCATCATTAGAGGGATGAGACCAAGATAAGATGCAACATAGGGAAAGCTTGCACCCATAACTCCTTTATATCACATTGTGCCATCATATATTCTAGCCTGCTTGTCATACAGAAAGGAACACTGGATAGTATAATATGTTGCTTCCAAGCAAGGGCTGATACACACTCATTGTTGGGGGGAAGGAAAAACAGGAAAAAAAAACCCAAACAATTTTATAAATGTTCTATAGGGAGTCTGAATGTATTTTTTTTTTAATTTGGTCTGTATGTTTTTAACACTACCCTTTAAGGAGGCATGTGCAGTGATCATTATCAGTTCATCCATACACAAAGCACACAAAGGTATAGTCCTCCATAAGTGTAGCGTTGACCTGAAATTGTCTTTCTCTACGTACAGATGTCATGATCTTCATGAAGGAAACCTTTCTGCTTGTTTATGTAGACGAAAAACATGGCCTAATATACACAAATATACAGCAAATGTAAGTGTACTAATATTTGACATAATCTTGTAAGGAATTGCTGAAGCATATGCTGAATTTAATTCATCACCCCCCCTAGCTTATCACAAACCTGTGACTGTTTCATTTGCACTTTGCTTAATGGTCCATCTTTCTCAGGACAACATATGTTACAAATTCCTGTAATTTCATGCTCTTACCTTGCAGACCATGCTTAAAGAAAAGGAAAAAAAAAATTTAAAAGCAGCATTTTCTCTTTTATTTTAAATGTAGGTCTTGTCTAGGTGCTCGGACAGGCACTGTCAGCCCTGAAAATTCAAGATTAATCAAGCAATTAAGAATTGATATCTAGTGACTTATCATGACTGGAGATGAGAGATGCTGCATTCATTTTAGCTCTGCAAGAACCCAAAATAGCTAACCTGATTTTTATGGACAGAAAGATTTTAAATCTTTTGGGGAGAGCAGTTGCAATTCCTTCGATTAAAGTGGTTCCTTCAGAACCCCCATCTGCGTTCTGCGCATTCCTTAGCAAAGGGCCAGTCTGTACAGAGGGCCATGCTGGAAGAGCTGCGTACTTCAGATTCACACCCTGCCTTTACCTGAACAAGTCTGAAAGTGTACAGAAATCCCAAGAGTGGGAGCCAAGATGAAGATTCGCTTTCTCTCCCCCATGTGCCAGCACAGCATTGCACTGCACTGCTTGAATAAACAACCCAGCTGAGCAGGAATTACATCACTTCAAAACTGTGGTTTCCTTTAAACATTAAAAAGAACGGCAAGCATTTCCATTCACATAATTATCAGCGTTATCACCTCTCCTCACACCTCCTTCTCCAGCATGTAATTGTTGTGATGGTAGGGACTTCCCTGCCTCCCTTCCTCGGGAGTGGAGAGAGCCTTTGCAACTCAGCTGCAGTCATTTGCTTTCCTCTCCATGAGCTCAGGAACTTCTTCAGTGATCAGAAAGACTTCATGGGTTGGGTGAGCTACAACTCAGCACGTTCCCTCTGTAAACATTTATTTGGGGAATTAGGGCATACATATTTGGACTTTCTATGGTAATTTGGATTTGATGAGCTTTCCTTATTGCCAAAATGGTGGATACCTCTGTAAGAGAGGAGTAACTTCTTCTGCAGCTTTGCTACCTCAGCTAGGCAGATGCGAGTCTGATTGATACCTGCATGAGAAATCAAAAATGAAAAGCAAAGTGCTGCAGAACCCAGTGCTGGTGACTCAGGAGGAAACTTTCTTTTTCCCTAAACTGTAAGTAGCTCAGCAGCTCTTACTTACCCAGCTACTGGCTTCTTCCGGGACAACCTGATAGAATTAAGAGCACAGAAACCTGAATTCTGTTCCAGACTTCACCTCTCATGCTCTGCAGTCTTGGAAAAGCCATTTAAGCTCCTGAGTCTCCATTTTTTCCATGCATGAAGCTGAAATGATATACTGAGCTTTGCGAGAACTTCTGAAACCTCTGATTTTAATAGTATGCATCAGTGCCAAAAGAACCATTACGGGCATTATAGCATTAATTCTCTCACAAGGGAGGGAAGCTCACTGTGCCACAGGTATTTGGGATACAATTATTACCCCTGGAAGTGCTCAGATATCATTGCACAAAATTGTAGGCAGATGAATCTTTCAGATGGGATAGAAACCAGAGGCCCTGACAGGTTATTAAAAGACATATCGTTTTGAAGAAGCCCATATGTTAGCTTTTTCATGTTCACCCTGTTCCAATTTGGATAATTACATTCTAACTCCTTAAAGCAGGGTGGCTGACCTGCCTGGCCCTACCAGCTGTATATCCAAATCTTCATGTGGCCCAGAGTGATACAACACAACCCACATATTTCAAAAAGCTGAAGGAAAAGAGGAGCTCTAGGAGAAGTTCATCAGCTAGTGAGGAAGATTTCCTCTTGGAACCAGAGCCCTCCCCTCCAGCTGAAACAGTCCTTCCCTCAAAAGCAGCTTCTCCTCCATGTCACTTCCCACAGGAACCTGCCTGGTATTGTCAGAGCACCCTCACACTTTGTCCCCAGGCAGCTGCCAAGTGGCAGCTCTGTGATACACAGATGCTGTGAACATTGAAGATTCACAGATCACAACACATTCCAGCAGCTTATGGGCCTAGTTATTAATAGTGATGGAGCTAGTGACATACTAGTTACTAACAGTAATCTGCATTTCTACTTTATCATTAAGAAAAATATTTCATCCCTCACAGTAAGTGGAGCCTGATTTGCCCGAGAATCATGCAAGAGAAGACACTGAAGGTTCACATTCTTCTCTTCTCTTGGAGATCACTGGTGCTCCCTGAGCTGCTCCTTTTTTCTTTATAAACTCTCAATGATAATTCACTCTGCATTGCAAATCTTGACCATCACAGAATCCCAGAATACAAAAAGAGCAATATCTGAGCCTTCATCAGTTTCCTGACATAGTAAAGAAGAGAAGCAGCATATGGTGCAAAGGATTTTTTTCACCACAGACACACAGTAAATTTTCCCAAACCCAAGATAAGATGCCATTTACAAATGGTGAAAGAAAGTGCTGGCAATTCCAAGCAGCTCCCAACATCTGGCTAATTCTGCATTTCAGATGCCACTCTGATGCAGTGATGGTGTCAGCAGCCACTCTCCTGTCCCTCACACGGGCAGTCCTGTGCCAAGACATTGGTATATTATGAAGCAATTGCTCCAGACATCACGGATGCAAAAGAGGGGAGCCTGTCCTGTCCCCATCTCTTCACAGGTGCTGGTGGCACCTGGGCCATGGTGCAGACCTTTGAGGAGTGTCAGAGTTACCAGCCTCAGGGGTAGAAGACACTCATGGCTGGGGATGCTCTGCATGGCTGCAGCTGCCCACCCCCGGGGAGTCTGTGGCCTGGGGGTTGCCAGGGAAGCTGGCGGGGGCATGTGGGCACACAGGGGACAGGAAAGAGAGCAGAGAGGACCTAGGGCACCATCTTGTGGCTTCACTCACTGCCTTCCCTAAATCCTTGTCTCACAGGGTCATAATATTGCATGGCCAAAGGCTGAAAGAACACCAAGCCTTTCCAAGAGACAGCCCAGCTGGAACAAGAAACCCCTGCCTTGGCCCAGACTTGCACAGCTGTAGGGCACTGCCGGGTAGGACAGCAATGCAGACCAGAGCCATAGTAACCATTTTTCTTGGGTGCTTTCAGTCAAGCACTTCCCTTGATAAAGAACCAGCCCTAGCTGGGTATTTAGAGATGATTTGCAGCAGACACCCCCCTGAGAAGGCTAAAGAAGAGAAGACAGAAGTGACAAAGGAGAACACTTTGGACATGTGTTTCACTGTTATCCACCACAGTAAGGTCCTGGCCGCAGATAAAGGCAAAATATAGTTTGCGTTGCTTCATATGACAAAACAGTACCCATGCAAGAGCTTGTCCTCTGCAGAAAGATCAAATCAACAAACACCTCGAGTGCACCCTGGTTTTTTGCCTTCTCAAATGAGGATTTGCTGTACAGCATTATGAAGGAGTCCATTTAAAGGGAATAGATGACCTGAGTGTCTCCAACACCCTTTGAAGCAATGCACTATCAGGACCAAAGGCTCATGTCTGGTGAAGAAGGCAAAGGATCCTAGTCCTAACACAGAACATCCTTTAGAAGAAGGCAGGCAGTGCATTTCCACCTCACACCACTGCTTACTTCCATAACAGGTCTCCACTTCTCTGAAATCCTGTCAATAGAAAAGGATAATTCAACACCTGGGAATCAAAGGCTATACCACTATAACCAGGGAGCCTGCTCTGTGCATAACAGCACCATGCTGGGGGAAGCAAGTGGAGCTTGAAGCCCTTAGAGACAGTTTTTAAGAGGACTCCATTCTCAGCACTCAGTTTAAAGCAACATGTATAGGGTGAACACAATAAGCCAGTCACTGCTTCTCACATTTGTGGACCTGGGGAAACTGATCCATTATTTCCTTTTTTTTTTCCCCAACTGCCTGACACTCAGAAATGAACATGTTTCCTCTTGATAGTAGCACTCATTTTTTGCACTATTCTCACGGGCCACAGAGCCAGGTAAGACAAAAAGACCAAATGACAACAAGAAGATCAAATGACTGCCTTTTCCCTGAACAAATCTCTGCTACAAAGTAGCTATACCAATATTATATAAATTATATTTCACAGTCTCTCCTACCTGTGCCTTCAAGCATTTCCTCATACCACCTTGAAAACTCCATACCATTTAAAAACATCCCTGCTCTCACAGCCTTCTGCTTTATGCTTCTCTCTCTCACACACACTGTTGCTGCCGTGGCTGTCCATGGTGCATGATGTTAAAGAAGTGATTTTAGATTGTGGCTTCACAGCTTTAAACTTCCTTTTTCTCATGCAGCAGCCTTTTTAGCCTTCCTCACAGGGCCAATTCAAAAGCCATTAAAATCAGCACTGCGACCCCCACCCCAATTTTGACAAAGTTTGGCACACAGCCCAAATCCCCACATTTGTCAGTGTTTCTTAGAAATTTTTACTTTTTCACTTAATTGATCAGGACCTGGTGTGATTCTTGCAGTACTGACTGTTCTAGAATAGCATTTTCCATTCCAAATACTGTTCTTTCTCTTTTTTTTTTTTTTGTTTTTAATAAAATATGTTTTATTTTAAACAGCTTCAGCTTTTTAATATATAGACTTGTTCAGGCATAAATGTAAGAAACACGCTACTTAAAAAGGTAACAGAAACACAAAACAAATCAACTTACTGCAAAGAGAGATCCTTGCCAGGAAATTTCCAGTAGCATCCAGTATTTTTAGCATTTATAAAATTTAAAAAACAAACCACAAAACCTAAGTGTCATTATTTTGGAAGTTTTTACTTTTCATCTAATCCACCAGCATCTGCTGAATATTTTATTGCCATACTGCAACATATTTATAATTCATCTCATCATTTCTTCAAATTGTTTATGGAAAGGAATTGTTATACCTGTACAATCTTCTGTAAATTCTTCTGTGAACACAAATATTTCCTGGTCATATTAGTAAAATCTAAAACTTTTTACTTCAAAAATATTTATAATTGTTGTGATCACTTAACAAATTATAAATGGGTCTAATAAGCCATGCTGTCCATTCATTGCATTTTCTGAAATGAATTCCTCAGCACTGGGAAGAGAAAAAGCATTTTTCTGTGGTTAAAGAAAGTCCAAATTGCATGTTTGAAATCTTTTCTAATAAAAAGAGCAAAGCAATAAGCGGATTATCTCTTTAAACATAGTATAGGAAGGTTGGAGGCCCCGGAGACATTTTCCATAGCCTCTATCTCTGATACATAGCAACATTATCTTCAGCTAGAGAGGGTCCTACGACCCTGGAGCTCAATTTTAATTTGATCTTCTTCTTTAAAGAGGTTTCTACAATTCCTCTCAAGTTATGCTGCATATTCTTATTTTGGGTTGGTTTTGTTTGGTTGTTACTTCGTTGTTGTTTTTTAATATGAGATAAAACAGCCTCAGCTTTTTGATCTGCTGGTTTGATCATGTTATACGGATATTTAATGTAACTTCTTCCCTACCAGAACCAGAATATGCATCAGCACAAATGGTAGGCAAGTTTCAGCTGTCAGGGGAGAGAGAACTAGGATAGCAAATTCACTTCTGAGGCCTCCCTCCTCCTTCCTCCAGTCGTTCTAAGTTTCAGAACTGGTTTCCCTGGACAATAATGTATGGTGGGAGGGTAAACAAGCTTTGTACTCTTTACAGCAGCCAGCTGAAACAAAGGCAAACCTATTGGTTTTGGTGGGGCAGAGGTACCATGCCTGCTCCCACAGAGGCTCAAAACCCCAAGTGGTAACAGTGCCCATTGCCAAGAAGAAAAGGAAACTGGGGAGCTCCATTTGGGACTTCTGCAGGCTAGAACCTGGCCCCAGACCCACCTGGCTTACACAGCCCCAGCAAGGGAGTTTCCTCACGTTCCCACCTCCCTGTTCCTCTTTCTTGTTCTGGAATGGGCACTGTCACTGAGACGTGTTGTCAGGAAGGGATATTTCCTCTGCGTTCCTTTTCTCCGCCTTTATCTCCATCAGTGCATCCAGTCCTCGCTGTGTACTGCTGATATTGCTGAAGGGGAAGCATTTTCTTGGAGGCACTGATTTGTGCCGCTGGAGTAAAGTCGCAGCAGGCATCTGTGACTACTTGATGGGATTAGCAGATTATGAGAAAGCGTGTTTGCTGTGGGGTTCCTGAGAAAGGGAAAACGGGCAGGTGGATGGTTGGATCTGGTTAAACTATGCATGAAGTCCTGATGGTCATTTCGGCAAAGGCACAAGCACAGGATCAGCTGAGCAGCTGCAGGTCAGGATCAGAACATCAAGCCAGCAAGCAGGGAAGTCTCCGGATTGTCCTACGTCTTGCAGAGCATCGAGAGTTAAGTATTTCAGCCAGGGCAGGTGAGAGAAACCTTCACAGATTGCCCATTCCCAAGATAAGTGCTTGACAAAAGCAGCTTTTCTTTTGCATCAAACAGCTTTGCTGCAAAATAGCTTTGCTGCATCAGTGCAGACTGAGCCCCGAGGGATTTTAACAGATACATTCTGTTGTTAATGAAGGGCAGTTTAGAAGGGGCCAGGGGTTCACAATTCCCTCGTGGTTGTGCTCTGAAGTCGCTGTGGACCCTTGCATGTATCTGCATCTCATCTGGGATGTAAGAGAGTAGCTCTGCCATACAGAAAGATGTCCGGTCCACATAAGGTCAGGTATCTTCCCTGTCAGATATTCTCATACAAGGTATCAGAGGATTCTTCTAGAGTTTCTTGCTTCTTAGGTGTCTGCAGAATGATGAAAAGGAGAAAAAAGAAATGGAGGAAAATTATTCAAAAGATGATGAATCAATTCTTAATAAGCAGACACTGGCGTTTGTTCTGTTAGAAATGGCTATAAGTGATCTGCTGAAACAGAAGCCACTACAGTGAGAAATGCTGCTCCACCAGAGACGAACGTGACTAATCCAGCCCAAGGGATAAAGATGCCTCCTTTACTAGTCACTCTTCTCCAAAAAAACTGTCAGACAGGGAGGGGAGGGAAAATTGGACTCAGTAAGAAAATAAATCACTTTGGATTCTGTGAAGGAGGAATTCCCTGACCTCCTCAATCCTGTTTCTTCAACAGTTGAGTCTATTCCTCACGACCGTTCCTTGTGTAGACAAGGCGCTGACAGACTGATATTTTAAGTGCTGTGTGGCACAGGCCTGCTGTAAGCAAGGTTACACAGCAAGTAGCTAAAATGCCACCGGCTGAACTAAGCCCTACCTACACTAGCATTTTCTCTGTTGCCACCGCCAAAGGGAAACACTACCAAAGTGCTGAGTGGAGGCACCTCCAAAGCATGCAGGATTAACCCACTGCTATCCAAACTGGCCGACGGTCCCAAGCGACAGCATGCAAATGCTCTTTGCAGAGGCTTTCTGCCCCGCTTCCCTTCACAGCTCCCCCTCAATTGTGCAGCATCCCACAGCAAGGGTTCAAGACCCTCTGAAGCAGAACCAGCCACTGTTCAGCAATCTCAGCTCCCACTCACAGGCCAAACCCACTGACCCACAAGTCTCACTCTTAGGGAAAACACTCTTTTATATTCTGGCAAAGACAGCTGGAGGACAAGTGTCTCAAGTGGTCACAGCCCAGGATGACTGAGGGAAGCTGATCAAGGTGCTTGCAACCACAGTGGATAATGCAAACTCTCCAGTGCTGAGCTCATGGGATCCTGCCGCTCACACTTCCCTTCCTCCAGACCAGCACAAGAACTGAGGACACTTGGAGTTGCCTGCTCTCAGTGTGAGAGTTCATCCCATCCCTTCTCTGCTTTCTTCTCCTCTCTTTCTCCCATCTCTGCTTTGACCTTTGCTCCACCCTGGTGAGACTGCCGGCGCCAGGCCCATTCACACGCACAGATGCTCCTCTGCTGTTGCTTTGTTGCTGCTCTGTTTTACAGACCCTCTGTCCCTCCAAGCAGCGGCTGAATGGCGTGGGCCACACACAAGCAACTCAGCACAGCCCAGACAGTTCTCTGGTAGGGAAAAACCCCACACACACTTCATCTTACCATCCAGACTGAATCATTTCAGAGGGAGCAGCTGGTAAAGGTATACAGAAGAATAAACAGGATCAGAAAGAGGGACCCTATCCAACTAATTCAAAATGCAGCAAAACACAAATGCAGGGATGCTCTCTTTCCCAAGGCATCCTATAAGACAAGTCTATATAGAACAACCCATCCTTCCCCTCAATAACCAGGAACCTGTCACTGCTTTTGCTACCACCACCATGGTGGTGTCAAGCAGTAATTGCAGGAGGCCAGTGGCCATGGGACCAGACCACATGACAAGTAGCTCTGACACAAACAGAGCTCCTTGATTTTAGACCACTTTTTCCTAAAAGGTGGGAGTTTTGAAAATGTCTCGGACACCGGAAAATACTGTCCTTCATGAAAGAGAAGCCTAGTGCAACCAGAGAAACTCTCCCCAACAGAACAGTAATGGGAGAAAGCAGCAGATGTTTTCCAGGAACATTTTCTAGCATTGGAAGAGGATTTATTTTTTAAGCAGATAAGAGGTCTGGAGAAGAAAAGAAAAATTAGGTTCCGAGGACAGGAAGGAAATGTTCCCTGGGGTGCCTGATGCAAGTTTTGTCCACATGAAACAGCTGATGCCTGCCAAAGGCAGGGGAGAAGGCTGTGTGGGCCTCTCATCTGCTTCATGTGGCCCCCACAACTAATTTACACCTGCATATTCCTAGTTGCCTCTATTTTCACTATGAGTGAATTTAGTTCCTTGTCTCTCACTCATAATTCTCAGCCCAACAAGAAGATCTAACTCCAAAACATACCCACACTGCTTTTTCCTGAGCACCAGAGCTGAGAGTAGAGACTGTACAGGCCTAGCCTCTGCTCAAACCTTCTTAGCTTCTGCTACCATGAAATGGCTCTCAGGTGCTTAATGCTGCTGAGAGGAAAGTTGTGTTCAAGGTCTGCTGCTGGTGCACAGATTCCTTCCGCCCAGAGGATGTCTAAGCTGCCTAAATAATCTGGAAAGGGCAATAACAGGACCAGCACCTGCCCAACTCTTCATGAAAGCCCCTCTTGTTCAGAGGGAGCAGTGATGCCAAACCCCTCAGTGCCTTCCAGCATACGTCATAGAGCAAAGCATCTGCACAAAACCCTGAGTGCCAGAACTGGCAGAGCTGCAGGAGCCAGGGCTCTGCTGGAACAGGGAAGACAGGCTACATGTGCAGCCCAGCTGGTGAGTGCATGCCACATCCCGGTTTCCCCTTTTGGTGGGACTGGAGACGCATTTACTGCCTGCTAGGTCATGAGATTGTGTGGGGTTTCTTTCCCCAGATGCCCAGCGCACATGGGAACTTTCCAAGAACACCACCCTGGCCCTTACCTTCCCTGGAGGATTCTTGGTGTGTGATGGGTTGTTTGTGTTGTCCTCGAGGCTAGAATAGACATCAACTTGCTGCACATCCAGGCTCTGCACAGAGAAGAGAGGAAGTCAAATAAGTAGGTGTCAAATAAAATACTTAGGTTTAAGATAACTAATTACCCACTGGGTTGTTCCCCATCTCATGCCTGACATTTTTTAGGAACCCCTGCCATCTCCAAAATTTTGAAGTTCCTGACCTTAACTTGGGCAAACAGAAAATACTTTTCCCCTGAAATCCCTACAGTGCAGCTGCATCATCTTCTTTTTTTCAGGCTTACAGAGACAGGCTTTGATGTTACCTATCCTCTGTAAGGCAGTGGAGAAGAATGCCAATGCCCCTGCCTCCCTCTGCTCCAAAATTGCCCCAGAATGCAAAGTTGTGCACCAGGGGGACCACAGGTAAGAGGCAGTGCTCGGCATCACCCAAGAGTGTTTAGGTGCCTGACAACCACAAGCTCTCGTTCATGATTATTCTGGGGACACAAAGGTGAGAAAACAGAGAGGCTGGGGGTCCTGAAGAACAGAGGCTGTTGAAAATGAACACTATTTCTATTTATTGTCTGCTGGGTTTTTTTTTTTCCCAAGCTCGCACTCTCCTTTCTTCTTTGAGTGAGCAAAGAATAATAAAAAAATCCCTATGCTCCCAGGCCCTCAAATATTACCATGGCCCCACTCAGCTACAGAGAGAAACGTACACACACCCTGCATGCATATGCACCCGCTGTCCCCCAGATAATCGTGTCACAGGAGATGCATGTCAGTCTGAGTGATATTCCAGATCTGCCTGAAGGATCAAACATAACAATCATGAGGACTTTTCCATGTGTGTTTCAAGGATGACAGCAGGTTGCCAAGGTGGCTGTTTCTCTGGCAACAGGAAGATGGGAGGAGCTCTGGCTGCAAGAGGGGCAGATGGTATTAGTGGAGAGAGCGAGGCGCCCAGTAATGCAGTGAGAAGGACGAGCAAATCATGGAGGCTTCACTGGGGGCTGCCAGTCACTTGAACCCTCATAATTTCCTGTGGAGTTGCAAATACTCAGGATCTTTAAGGATCATGGCCAGCAGGACAGTGCTTTGAACAGGACTAGAGGACAGAGAAGCATCATTGGGGAGTGGGCCTTGGAATAAACAGGTACTTAGACATGAGTTGGCCAAAGTGAATGGGGCACCACATGGCTCTCATATTCCCACTGCTACTCTGGAAACAGTCGAATTGTTTCATCTGTCTGCTTCCTGCTCCCAAAAATCTGCTTTGCCTACTCAGACATCCCCACCATTCACATGTGCACACAGAAAATTCTATTTCCCCACACTCATTTTTAATTCTCTTTGTGATGCTCACAGTGAGGACCTCGTCTTGTGTGCTGAGCTTCCAGAAGCCCGGCTCCATGTCCCCTTGGCAGAACAGGCAGCCTCCTTCTCTGCTCCAGTCTGAAGCCACTTGCAAGCAAGGTGTTTAACCTCCAGAAAATATTCCCTTCCCTCCACATGCCTTCTTCCCATGGAGGCTGTTAACAATGCTGGTCTTTTTCTGGTCAGTTGGAGGGCTGGTGTCTCCAACCACCATTTGCAGGTTAATTACTTTTACCTGGTCACTGATCACCTGCTACTGTCACAGTGGAGGCACACAGGCCACTCTCCTCCCTGCTGACAGATGCCTTCCTATCCCTAAGCAGCCTCTTGTCTCTCACACCTGGAAAAGCTCCTGTGCTCTGGAAACTGACTGCACCTGCACTGCAGGAGTTCTGTTTGCTGCTCAAAAAAGCTTGTTTGAAGTGTAAAGCAGATGAAGCAAGTCCCTCAGACTGTTATTTCCAAGCTGCTCGTTAACTAAGCAGCTAAGCTGGAAGTCAGAGGATATACAGGTTTGGTTCTGGGCAGTGCAGTGAGGTCGAGCTACTCTACGGCTGCAGGAGGACAGAGAGGTCGAGGAAGGCAGTATAGAGACAACAAAGTGGGTTCCCAGCTGCCCCCTTATTACCAGGCTTTTTACTACATTGTATGCTTTTTATTGCATACAGCCACCCCCAGGAAACACAAAGTAAATAGTGGCACCTGGAAGAGCCACTGGGGAAGGTATTTGCTCCCAGGAATGTTCAGAAGTACAGCTTTGCAGAAGGCATGTTAGGACCCTTCCCACACCAGGGATAAGCCTTGCTTCCATGTAGGATAACATAGAGCATTTAATGAGCTGTGCCAGCCAGTTCCAACAGCATCTGTTACTTTGATGTCCAGCACTGCCTCCTCTTGCTTCTGCTCCCAGCTTCAGACCTGCAAGGATACTGTGCTTCCCTGGCCTCACTTTCCTCCAGACTCTAACCTCCTGCTTTCCTACACAGACAGCACAGCTGGCATGTGCTGGCCTCCTGTCCCGCCCCTGATCTCTGACCTCCTTCTTTATCTCATCACTGGGAGTTACTTCTCACTTGTCCTTCCTTTCTTTCCTTGCCTTAGATTACCCCAACGCTGTTCACAGATGTTTTGCCCTTCCCATGAATTAAGCACCGAGTTCAACATCCACCAATAGATTTTCACAACTCACCTAGTTTCAAACACAGTTTGCAGGGCTGACTTTACACCATGCAGAGCCCCAACATAATTTAGCTCTGGGGCACCAGAGTTATCATTCAAAGGAAATCAGGTTTGTCAACTTTCTATTCATCCATCCTGAGGGCGCATCCAATGCAGGTTTCCATCCCAGGGCTCTCACCCTCTCTCCTCCCCTGCCCATTATGCCTTGCAGGGCCGTGCTCGCTGCTCTCCTCATCACAGCCCTGCTCTCAGCCTGTCCTTGCCTGGAGCGGGAGTTGCTGCTTCGAGCCCCGCCCTCTGCAGCAGCTGCTCCACAACAGAGGAAACTCCCGTGGGCAGAGTCGTACCCCGCAGCGTGCAGGAAATGGTCCCAGGCTGCTTGCAGCCCTGCCAAAGAGGGCCAAGCCACCTGCCCTGCACACCGGGCTGGCCAGGAGCCCCGCACAGCTGGTGTGTGGTTAACAGGCTTCACAGGAAGGCGGCTTGGGCCAGGTCCATAGGGCTCCTGCAAGCACAGGGGCCCAGCCAGCTCCTGGGATTGCTTGTGCCTAAGGCTGGCTCTGCTGGCTTGCTGTATTAGCCTTAGTGGAGCCTGAACAGAATAACATGATGAAACATGTAATTAAGATGGAGCTAAGGATGCATGACGAGGCCGACTGAGCGAGAAATGGATTTGATTTTTTTTTGTCTCCTTGCAGAAATCATCCACTTCAGCAGGAAACTACCCATTTGGATTTTTATAAGCCTGAATTAAAAAGAAATTACTCGATACAAATGAAAAGGTTTATAACCTGCAACCTCCTTTACCCAAAGCACTGCCTTTTGCCCAGAATAAACATATCACATACAATACACAGTGCTCTTTTTTAAACTGCTACTCCAAAAATTAAAGGGCCAGAAAATGGTGCCCTCCCCCCTCCCAAGAGTGAGAATGAGAAGGGGCAGGCCCATCCTCTTGTAGGTATCTGCCCCTGATCAGGTCTCCTGCCTCCCTGGCAGAGCTTTGCTCCTCTCTGTAGTACATTCTCCAGAGCTTTGCTTTGTTTAGTTTAAATGACTAATGCAGCAGAGCTCACAGGTTTTCCTTGGAGAGACTTTTCCAGCCCTTATAGACCTCACAGACAGAAAGGTTTCCTAATATTCAGGCAACATCCTTCTCTACTCACTTTCATTTTATTCCTCCTCATTGGTCCCACAGATCACAAGAAAAAAAAAAACAAACCCTTCCCTTCTTAGTGGAGCAGCCATCCCATGGGAGTAAAAGAAGAAAAAGGAATACATTTAAAATGGAGCTGGGCAGGTTGTAAATGGGATTAGGAGTCCTGGTTACTTGAGGTAGCTGAGGTCTAGGCCTGACATTTCAGGGGAGTCACTTCAATCCTACTATCTATGACACTGCAGCTACTGGGCTTGAGGAGTGGGAGCAGTTAGCATTCCTAAGTTTGGGAAATGGAAAAGGAGACCTATACAATGAAAAGGGAAATGCTTAAAAAAAGAAACTCCCTTTACTTTCTCCTTGCCCAATAGCTAGTGTGCCTGCTCAGGACTGCAGTGGTCTGTGACATGGGCACCAGTGAAGGTGCCACAGCAGAAGCTCAGAACAGCTGGGGATTGTTCAGGGGATCATGTCTCTGCCCCTTTCCTGAGCCATCATTCTCCTGTTGGGAAGGGCATGTCCTTCCCAGTGGAAGCGGGGCTGAAGAGTCCCCTTTCCTTCCCGACTTTTGGAGACCCTTCTACCTCTTCCACCAGGAACCCTCCCTGGCCTCACACTTGCTGCTCTGCGCTGCTGGCAGAGGGAGAGGTGCTTGCCAGCAGGGCATGGGGCAAGGCTTGGGCACTGGGGAGGCCATGACTGGGACTGGGATGGAGACACAGCCAGTCCTGAGAGAAGGTAAGCAGGGCAAAGTCCCCAAGACCAGGCTGGTATGAAGTATTGCTTATGTTTCACATCATGACACTGGCATTGTCTGTACCATGGCAGGGAAAGGAAGGGTTGTACCATGATTTGGACAGAAGAGATGAAGGGTGATTCTAGTACTCACATCATAGACAGGAGGTGGTGGTGGTGGTGGTGGGCTGGCTGAAGGGAGCTGGGTTTCCACCTTCTGTCTCAGGATATTTGACCGGTTCCTTCTAGGGCACAATACCTGCTCAACACAAAACACCAAATGCCACATTTGGAGAAAACCACATGTCCCCAAAGCTAAAATGAACACCAATGTCACATCAAAGCCAGCTGTTTGCATACCTCCTTAATGCTTCTACATGGAAGAGTGCTGGCAGTGCCTGCACAACATGTGCTGGTTACTTTCCTCACTGCATGGTTAAGGGTAGAATCCAGTGACTCACACTGGAGCCGTGGAAAGGAGAACTGGGCTCTGTGTGTACATATAAAGCACTTTCACCACCGAAACCTTACTGCTGAAGGGTGTAAGTACTGAGCAGCACGAAACAATGCTATAGGACAGGGAGTAAAGCATGGCACTGGTCATAGTGCAGAGAGGCAAAATGCTACTACTTTTATCAGGATTTGGCAGGGAAGCTTTTCCCAATACACAGAGCCTACAGAAGAGCACCAGACAATCATTAATGGTGACATATAGTCAGTGATACATTAATGCACAAGTCCAGCATGGAGTTGAAGGAAGAAGGTCCCTTCATCTGAAATGTTTCTTGCGTCAGATGAGTTCTTCTTGAACACATTCCATTCACACACAGAGAAGGGTTAGCCCTGCTCAGCAAGCAAGAGAAGAGGCAGAAAAGGCAGAAGGCTTTGCTAAGTATCTCTGTTCTAATTCAGAAAGAAGTGGGATGATTATATTCACATCACATGAAAACGACAAACTGCTTTCCAGTCCATTAGTAACTAAGGAGGATGCTAAATAGCTTCTCTTAAAGATAAACATTTTTAAACCAGCAGGTCTGAGCAAGCTGTGGTGAAAAATATAGGCTGTGTTCTGCAGGAGGGCAAATGTAACGACTGCACAATCTCTTCAGACCCCAAGGAGAGGCCATAAGTCTGAGATTTGCTGGCTCACCTCAAAACCCAGAGATGCCAATTGGTGAGTCGTGACAGTGCCTCCTCTCCTCATCCCCACAGAGACACTGTCTAGGCAAACAGAGATGGGGGCCTGTCTCTAGCCAACTCCCTTTGTTTCCTACACTCCTTCCCCTGCATCAGACTGTCTGCAAGGTAAGTCTCATGAGCTGGGCTGCCAACTGCTGCCATTCTGTTTTCAACCTCATGATCTCTGACTGTGTGTGCTGAAGCCTGATGCTCCTTGGAATCAAAGGACTGTACATGCAGCACAGCCTCCAAATAAAAAAGCATCCAGAGAGTCTGCTGTTGTGGTGACAAAGAGCAGCTTCAAGGAGTGATGGAGTGTACTCTACAATCCCAACAACAATCCCAAATTGTATTCTAAAAGACGTAAGGGTATTTTGAAGCCAGCCTTGAGATCTCTGGAAGAATGCAGATGTTGCTGTTGGAATACCTGAGGGTGGCAGTACTAGAAGCAGTAGGTTTTCCCCAAACAACAGGGATTCCAATATCATGACTCCAGAGGTTTTTCCACAGGGTCCATCTCATCCAGATCTTCCAGATCTGCTTTTGGTTTTTCTTCTCCCACTCTCCAAATCCCTTCTTCCCCTCTCCTGGTATCCTCTTTGCTTTCAGCTTCGCAGATTCCAGTTCCTTACCCAGCTGATCCCAACCTGGGACACTAGTCAGCTCAGCCAAGAGGCTCTGTCAATCCAGTCTTAAGACTTTCCTAGTGCTTCTTCACTCCAGGTTCCAGCTCCAGTTTTCCCCTTGAGGCTCATTCTTCCAGCCTCATGGAATCACTGCTGATGGAAGGTGTCCCTGGAGATTGTACAGTCTGATCCTTTTCCCTCTATCTTCCCCCTGTCCCAGTTATTTGTAATTTTTACACAGGATTCCTCGGGATCCTTGTCCTGACCTTCCCCTCTCACTCTGTCTCTTAATGTTTTCTCTGCCAAACAGATGCCCCCATTCCCATCACAGTGCAGAGCTTTTCTTCTATGGTGCCCGAGCTCAGGAATGCAGCTGCAGTCTCCTTGAAACAGAGTAACCTCCATCTTGAAAGAGGATTAGAAATAGGGAAAGTCCTGCCACCAGATTTGCTCAGGTGCACAGGACATTACTTGTCTAACTGGCCCCTTCACAGGGGTTTTAGACAAATGAACTGGTAAATTGACAAAAGCCATGACTGAGTATGCACAAACTGCAATTTTCCAAAATCCCATCACAAGGCTACATCTCCTTGAATATTCTCAGGGCCAGCAGACTGCTAGTGTGACTTCTTGCCCTGTGTCAAATCCTTGCTCTAAAGCAGAGCATGTTGTAGTCAAAATGACTGCCAGAATTTCTTTAATGGGCCAATAGCTTACTCATTTTGTCCTTCCTGTAATCTTTTCTTCTCAGAAAAACTGAACTTAAGAAAATAAACTGGATGGGACACCCATGGACAATTCCAGCATGACGACTCCCAGTTCAGCCAAGTTAGAAGCAAATGGAATGAATTCCTAGAATGGGTCAGGTATTGCTTTTTATTTGGTTATTACTTGCCTTTCTCTTCCACAGAAGCAGAGCTGTTGCAGTGATGCTCAATACAGCAAGAAGAACAGTAAGGGTAACAAGGATTTCCCACCCATAAGAGGTATTTATGTATCCTGTATCTGTAAGAAAGAAGGCAAAAGGTTCACAGTGTGAGTGGAAATTACACCCTTGCTCCAGGTATTTTTAACCCTGGAAAGAGCCTTGAGAAAACTAAAATACAGAAGTGCAGAATATGGCAGAAACGCACACACCCTTCAAAACGTACTCTGACTGAACAGAGAGCAGGGTGCAGCTGCAGAATCACACAGAAGATGCAGGGTATAAGCAGCTCCACAGAGGGAGATGACATAACTATGGGAGACAAGAAATTTGGTATGAGGTCTTTTGTGATAGGAGCAGAAAGGCAGAACATGGAATACACCCAGGCCACACAAACTGGGAGGATGGGTACTGTAGGCATCCCCGGACCACTGTAGCAAAGCTACTTCATCAAAGCTCTCTGCACTTATATTAACAAGCTCTTCATATCCAACAGTCAGTAATGCACACCCAGCCAGTCAGCAGCACGCACATCCTTATCACTTTTTTTCTGATATTCCTCTTACGTTGCCTTCAAGCTTTCCACTGCTTTCCAGTGTGCTCATTAAGAGACCAACCAACTCCTTGTGCCAAATGGAAACAGGGAGGCATTTCGGTGAGGGCATAACCTGTTTGTGAGTCCCTAAGGCAGAGCATGCTGAACCTGTACACGTGATTGCAGCAAGCACCCCAATGACTGACCTTATCAGCTGCCTCTGTCACACTGCTGAAGGACAAACCACAGTCTCCTGAACACTGACACCTAAAAGCACCACCTGACCCAGTGCCCAGGCTCCCTGGATAGATTCTGACTCCCAGGAGGCTGTGGCAGGGCAGATATAAATCACTGCCTCTTCATGTCCCCATCTATGCACTGGGAACAGCAGCACAGGTCACCTGATGGCAGTTAGTATTGGGCATTAAGCATTATTTGTACTCAACTTCACAGCATGTGTGGATGGAGAAAAAGAAGAGCAAAGATCAGGTTTTCGTAGCTAGATCCAGCTGATTTTTAAGCTCCTGCCCTTCCTTTCTGGTTGTTCACTTACCTCTAACAAGGACAAACACTCCCTTTCCCATTTTTTGGGCATCATTCCATTTGACCTCGCAGTAGTACATGCCAGTAGAAGGGGTGTTTTCAAGCGGCATGATTCTGTAGTCATAAGATAAGGCAGCAGTCTTATTCTCTTCTCCAGGAGGAATGGGTACGTCTTCCAACCTACTATAGATAGATGTCTTCTGACCCAGTGAATTAATCCAGTAATAGCAGATGGAAAATTTGGTGTATTTCGGCATGTAAGGGAAGATGACTTTACAAGGGATGGATACTCCTTCCTTGAGCAGGGCAACTTGGATTGGAGGTTTCTGCTGTACATCGACATTTCCCCCTGCAAGGGTAATAATTGTTAGCAGTCACCCAACCTCACTTTCAGTGAGGAGAGGATGGCTGCCCCAAAGACAGGATCACTCTGAAAATAACTATACACCAAGAAGCACGCTGGTAGCACACGCAGTGCTGGCCCTTGTCAGAAGCTGAGTGATTCAGAGCATGTGCCCTGTGTGATCTGCCACATCTCTTGGGTAATTGCTGTCTGATCCACGATAGCCTGCTGCATTCACAAGCTTCCCCTTTTCTCTTGTGAGCTCCTCCATACAATGCCAGCATGCAGAAAGCCAGGAAATGAAGCAGGAAGTGAACTGATTTTGCAGTGCTGTATGAACGTATTTACAGCTGGTGAATAGAAGGCGATTTTCCAAGATAAATGCTAGCTGGACATCTCCTGAAACTCCCAAGGTATAAACCCTGCCTGGGAATCTATGTGTGGCCATGTGATGGCCCTGTGGCAGTGAAGGTGTTGTATGCAAGCAGGTGTTATCAGTGGGACTGTATATTTCTGAAAAGCAAGTGAGGAAGGAAATTGCATATTCTGTATGGGGGCCAGCACGAGGGCCATGAGGAATAAGCCACAGCTTGATCACTCCAAAACTTTGCTGCTCTGAAATGGGAGCAAAGTAAAAGCCTCAATGTTAGCTACAGGTGCTATCTGAAGATAACGGCAGATCTTAAGTATTTATACATGACAATATCTCAGGCAGAGATGAGAGAGCATGCTCTTCACATGCTTCCTCCTAATACACACAAGGCAGTTTAAAGTGATCTTTAAAGCGATCAATGCCACTGTAATTCAGTAGACAATGATGTCAGAAGAGAGGACAAATAAGATGGGGAACCACACCACAGTTCACTCCCTGTTTTGTTTAATAAAAAGGAAAAAAAAGCTAAGAGTGAGCCACAGGCTAGTAAGGAGACTGGGGTACAGGACTTCTTTGGTTCCCAGCCAAATCTGGGTCCAATATCAGGCAGTCTCTGGATTTATTTGTTCGTCAGATGATATAACACCACATATAAAGCAACTTAAGAGGAGGCTCTTTGAGAAAGGGAATTGGAAACTTACAAGTCTTCTCACAAAATTAAGGATTCTTTCAGAGACATGAAAAGAGAAGAGGGGGAAAAGGGTAGAAAATAGGGGATAGGCAGGCTTTTCCATTTATGCTTTTGATGGGATTCCCTGGAGTTCTGCATCTATGAACAGGCTATAACAAGGTATTAAAGCTGTCCCAGAGCACAGCCAGGCTTGCTTTTCTGTCACCATGGACTAAGGCTGCATCACAACAGCAGCATCACCTCGGCACAGCGGGAGCTGGCATTGGAAAAGGCAACTCAGACTTAGCACTGCTGCATGCTGAGCACTGAGGATTCATGGTGGGGGACAACAATGGAGAGAGGGCACAGCTACTGCCCAGAAAGGACTGTTTGGAAGTACCATGTGTTAAGGAGAATTCTCTAGAGATCACATAGCCAGGGACAACAGCCTGACAGTGAGAAAGAGCTTAGGTTACAATACCAGAGAAAGGCTCTTGGCTGTAAAAGCAACTGAGATATAGTACAGTCCTCAGGGACATGCTCAGTCCTGTGTACACTAATTACAATATTATGGAAAGGTGGCAACAAAATCCTACAGACACTGTGGAAGTGATAACCCAAGTGGTTTCTTCTGGGCTGTATTTTTTTCAAAATCATTCATCATCCTTCTCATCTCTACATAGCAGAACACACATGAATATAGTTTCTATACAAGACATAGCTAAGCTGAGGAGAGATCCATCTTCTTGTATTATCCCAGAAGCGAGTAGGTTGAAAAAAAAATACCAAGGAAAAAGCCAAACCATTTTATTTTGGTTATCTAACCCTTCTCCCATGTTTCCCCTTTCTTTAGGATTCACTATCTTAGCTTTGAAATGCTTAAAAGACAGAAATAGCAGCAGCGTGCAAATTCCTAGAGGGGATCTCTGGAAATTAGCAAAAGATAGCAGCTGGAAATGCTCTAATATGAAAAACATGAGAGTAAACAAAAGGAATGAAAAAGAAAATATTTGTTTACCTCCACACTGAAGCAACCAAAGAAACAGGAAGATGACTTTTGGATTAGGGATCATCACGGGGGGTCAAAGGCTGTAAGAACACAACCAGACACAAAGATCCAAAGGGCAAAGGAGATGGGGGTTTGTCGGGTATTTTCATGCCAGGGCAGCTGGTTGATCCTCTCCTGTTTGCAAAGGGACAGGCGGGATGTACACACACTGCATTTGGCAAGCAGTTCCTGGCAGATGCAAGCTCTTCTGCTTTTTGGTCAGACTCCTCCCCACTCCAGGGTTGACTTCTCTGTACTACAATGACAGTGTTAGCCTACCAGCGGGTGTCCAAAGACCAGACCACAAGCACTTTAACACACAGAGCTTTGCTTCCTGATGACCGTAAAATATCGCACGTGTTTAAAACAAACTTTGTCACCTTCCACCGTGACATGAAAACTCAAGCGTGGGATCACCTGTTTTGCCTTCAACACAGAAAACCAGTACACACATGAGTAGTCAGTACAGAGCAATGGCTCTACCGTACCCCTGACTCTACGAAATGGCCCTCCACAGCCAACTTCTGCACTAGGTCCCGTCAGAGGAAGGCACTCACATTCACAAAGTGAGAACAACCAGACAGCGAATTCGTCCCAAACAGCTGGGCTGTTTCAGATCCACACCATGCTGGCTCTGAATCAGCTTCGCAATGCTGGCAAGCTTTAAGTAATCTACTGTAGGCAAATCTAAGGAGAGCCCTTTGAAGAAGAAAAAACACGTTTTGTGGGAGGCTCCTGCCGCCTATACTCACGAAGAGTCTTTGATTTTCAATGAACGCTTGTTTTTAGCTAAGACATCTGCAATGCAACAGCTGAGCAGCATCTGACTCACAAAAACTCTTGTGGCTGAGAGGTCTTCACTTCTCTTTAGGCAGCTTCCTCGTTTCAAACTTCTTGTGAGACAACTGCACTGTCCACAAGAAAGCACTTTGCTGCAACTTCAAGGGTGCCCACTCACATGGGGTGCTGTGCTGCAGAGACTGGTGAGGGATGGCTGTGTGGGGAAAAACCTAAGGCAGCAGATGAGCCTGTAAAGCTTCATGTATTCAAAAGCACTGTCAGTTGTTTTATCCTTACAGACTTTGTAGGAACGAGGTTTACTCCAAACAACCTTTGGTTTACAGCATTTTTCCTCCTGTTCAGTCTGGGACAGGTCCAGGAGGAAGGGGGTCTTGACACAGGGAGAGGCATGCAGCTGCATGATGCCCAGGGATGGCTCCAGTACCTTGCTGAGAGCCCTGACAGATGGAGAGAGAAGAAAGTGGCTTTGTGTGGCTCCGCAAGGCTGGTGCAGCAGCTGCACTCCTCCAGGGAAGGTTTAGCTCAGATTAGCCAAAACCAACTCCTCTCCCCAAGACATGCTGATGTGAGCTGCACAGGGCTGGTCTCAGCTGGAAATCACTCCTCACAGGTCTCAACGCTGAGCAGCAAGGACAATCAAAAGCGGTAACAAGACACTTGGGGCCCACTTGGTATTTCAGATATGGAGGCACAGATCAGGCAGCTGCGGCTCTGGGGTCACAACAGTGTTCAGAAGCCTTTCTCAGGCCTGAATGGCATCTCAGGGTAGTTGGGGCAGGGAGGGAGACAAGCAGAGGCTCACTACCTTCCTGCAGAAGAACTCTGCTGAATAGTGAGGGCTTCCTTGGTTCTTATATTATGCTCATCCCCATGGCAGCACAGAGCTTTGTAATTTCCAGTATTGATGTATTTCTAGAGGACAGAACATGCTCCTCCTGCCAGTGATGTGTTTTAACTGTTATCAGCATTTATCTGCTTCAGGAATTCAGGGTGATAAGTGGATTAAGTGCGGTAGGTTTGTAGGGCTGCTAGGTCAACATCGTCCTGCCGTCTTTTCTGTTCTCTCCCTATAAACAACCCTGTTGCCACTCGAAATGCCAAGTCCTAGAAATATCGCTGTCTGGAATTAAAAAAAAATAAAATCTAGCATTTCAAAAGAGATCAGACAGAAGACTCAGCTGTGGGATTAAAGGCACAGCCAGGCCAGAAATACATTCACTGCTGGGATTTGCTATGGTAGAGCTCACTGAAAAGAAATGGCTTTGAAACGACTACCCAGCAGCTATTAACTGCGAGACAGGATGACATTCTGTTCCTTAGAGCCTAAAGGGAGCCTGAATCTTTGAATGTTAAATTCTAATTCAATTTGGTGTGGGGATTCTGAACTGAGTTTTAACCCTGGAGACATAAATGGAGGAAGACGAAGAAATGCTGGGGAGTTGCTATTACCAGCCTGTAGCAGGACTGATCGCCCCAAAACTTAGGTGTAACTAACCAGGGTACCTGTGCCAAAGGAAATAAATTTAAAAGCTCCAAAGGAATAGGCCATTGAATGACCTTCACTCATGCATTATACAGTACACCGGTGCATGTGAACCAGTCCCTGCAGCATGATAAGGAGGGAACTGCCTGGCCAGTTGTAAACCCACCGCAGCACTGACAGGCCAGGATCTGTATGGCTTGGTCCTTCCTTTGATGCAGCAAATGCTGACACTGCCTGAAATTAAATACAAGATTGGGGTAGACTCAAGACAGTTTCTGCCTGTAGCTGAAAAGCAGCTATTAATTTCACTCAAGCACTTTAAAAAGCCCACAATAGTAGCCAGCATTCCCAACGGTGAGGAAAAGCACATTGCTCTGGCACGCACAAACAACAGGTTTGGGCAAGTGCTGCACCTACCAGAAGTGCCTGTTCACAGCTGTGTCCAATGCACACCCACAAGTCAAGGCACACACATAAGCCCACACATGCCCCCACAGCCAACTCCAGGGAAAGCATCAATTCAAACAAAAAGGCTGCTGCTAGCCAAGGCAAAAGCAATGCTTCAGAGACCACAACAAAGCCTCTTTATTGCTGAAGCGTTTAACACCACAACCATCCAAAAGAGAAACACCACTTGGCGCACAGAAGAGCTGCAGCAACTCAAGGAGCCTGATTGCATAGAGCATTTCAGAGCATTCCCCAGCATGGCAGCTCTGGGTTTGCTGCCTTGTCAGAGACCAGCTCAAACCCCCATTGCTGGAAAGCCAGCCAGTGGCAACACGTGCACCTCTGAGGATTTCACAATCTCTTTGACTCCTCTAACCTCAGCCTCCAAGGTGTACAGTTTCCCTCTGTCTGCTGGCAGGAGTGATAGCAGAGCCAGTGTGAGCAGCGCCATACCTCTGCCAGCATTTTTACCACTGTTGTGTGTCAAGTGCCTCTCAGCAGGGCTGGATGATGCTGAGGTAAAAGCTGCCAATGCCCTCACTACATTTCTACCCACTGAACTGCTCTAGGTAAGAGAATGAGCAGTGATTTGATGGGAAAACAGAAAATTTAGAGGTGTTGACACCACCAGGAGCAAGGGAGAGGACAGTTTTCTAATTCCCTTTCACCAGCAAAAGAAGTCTGCCTTAGAAGTCACCAACTCCTGCTTTTTCTCTGCTCACCTGCTGGAAAGACTCTCAGAGACTTAATTACCACCAAAGGCCTGACGCACTCTCAGGACCGCGCCTCAGCCTCGCAGTGCCCCAGCCGTTCTCCTTCATAGGCTCCTTGTGTGGCAAGGTGTGGCAAGCGGGAATGCGCCTGGCGGGAGAGCTTTGCCTACTCAGGGTGACACTTTTCAGAAGAACATCCACCTGGCCGGGCCTGGGGCTGACGTGAGGCCAGGGCGGAGCGGGCCACGTTTGGTCGGCCTGACCCAGGGGGGCTGAATCCTTCCCCGGGCAGCCCCCCGGCCCTGCGGGAGGCTGAGCCGCGGACACCGAGCCCCGGTCCTGCCGTGCCGCGGTGCCGGGGCGGGCAGGGAGAGGCGGCGGCCGCTCCGCCGACCCGCGCCCTCGCCCACAAGATGGCGCCGCCACCCCGGCCGCCCCCTCCCTCCTTCCCGCGCCCGCCCGTCCGCCCACCACGGGCCCAAGGCACCGGGGGACCGGAGGAGTCGCAGCCCGGAGAAAACGAGCACAACTAGGATCCACTCAAGGCAAAATTAATGCTGATTAACCGTAATCAACAGCTCGAGGAACAACTTTTGCTCGGCAAGCTGCAGATACTGCAGTGGCAGTTCGCCTGTCAGGCAGGGTGTGGAAAAGGAAAATGAACCTGTCTGCCGCGGGTGTAACCCATCCCCATCCCCGCTGTGTCCTGCCCTCGTCGCCCCTCTCTGCGCCAGAGGTCACCGTCCCCGCAGCAGCCCAGCCCAGCCCAGTCCTCCCCCACAGACGTCTCGCCCCGCCAGCGGACGCCCCCCTCGCAGCCGCCTCTGGCAGCGGCAGCCGAGTCACTTCTGCTGAGCCCGTTTGGGGGGCAGCAGCCCCCAGCCGGGGGCACAGCACTGGGAGCTGCCGGCAGCATTGCCTCCAGCCCTGGCACCGTCTCTGCACTCACGCGCCATCCCGGTGCTCTGGAAACTCCTGCCAGTGCTAGTGAGGAGCACAGTTTTATTATGAATGACAAATCTCAGCTTGCAGAGGCCTCTTGGCACCACGCATGGGTGCTTCCCACCACGGGCAAAGCCCAAGTACCTATTTCATGCCACTGACCAGTGATGCTGCACTGGTCATTTGCTGGTAATGGTGTTCAGCTTGCTGTGGTTGCCTCAGCAGGGGCAGGCTTAAAGGACTGTCCCCACAAACAGCCACAGACTCACACACCTCGACAGCCCCCATGGGAGCATGAGTGCGGGAGTCACAGGCACACAGCCCTCCCACGGTCACAGGATTTGTCACTAGCCCCTCAATGCCACCACCAGGCCAGCCCATATTTTCTCACACTAGCAGCAAAAATGCTGGGAGAAGGGTTGCTGGGCAGGAGCACGGCATGCTGCCAGCAGTGCTCTCCCAAAACACGAGCCCCTGAGCCCCTGCTCACCAGCTGCATGCCTTGAGGTATGCACATCATGCTCTGAAACTGTCCTGAGTGAAGGGCTGTGCATCCCCCCTGTTGGGGGTGCAGGAAGGGGGGCAGGCAAGCAAGTTTGGCAGGTGCTGGGTCCTGTGCAGGGCACACACAGGGAGGATCATGTTGGACAAGATGGCAGCAGTTGCAAGGGAGCCGCAGGACTGGTTCCTGCCAGCAATGGCCTCGCCAGATGGCCCTTCTGGTCTTGTCTGTGCAGCAAAACTGCTTGGGCCTCAGCCCTGCTTTGAGCCAGCCAGCTGTGCCAACCCCAGCTCCCTGCAGCCTGGCAGCAGTTTCTGACTGCCCCACAGCTGACACCGAATCTAAGCTCCTTCCCCCTGAGCTTGTTCAAGAAGTCCCTGCGCTCCCTTTCACCCAAACCACTTCATTCCTTTGCCTGCTATTTCTCTTCCTTTTTTCTTGGTTTTGGTTTTTATTTTCCTTTTCCTTTTAATGTCCTCCCTTTTTTTGTTTTTTTTTTTTGGGGGGGGGGTGTTTTTTGGGACCCTTTCATCAGCCTGCAGGAGCTTTTCAGCTCAGTACACTGGGAAGTAGAACAGGCAGCACAGCTGCAGTGACCCTGAGAACCAGCATGGACCCCCACAGCAGACACTTGAGTGCAGTCACACCCCGCTTTAGATTGGCACAGCTTTCCTCATGCACTCTAGGCTTCTGCCAGCTCCCAGGAGGAAAGCTGGGAAAGGATTAAGTAGCTAAGTATCTCATTGGCAAGTGAATATATTGTTTTTTTCCTTCTATTAATTCCTGAACTTTGCTTTGATTGTGGACTGTGGAGAATATGCAGGCTGATACAGCTGTAATAGCACATCCTCCTAGGGTGGAAAAACATAATTTTGCCACCAGGCCCTATTCTGGCTATGAAAACTAAATAAAGGATCCTGGCAAAAATATGTGCTGGAAGAACCGTATCTCTGCTAGGATTTTTGCCAATACAGAAATGTGTTTCATTCTGTTTTCCTCCCTACCCCTGAATTTCCCACCTGCTGCCTACATTCCTGGCTGACAGAACTACAGGACAAAGATCTGTAGTTTTGACCTAATGCAAGAGTAACATCATTGGGTTTTGTTTTTCAAACCCTTACAGACCACTGCTGAGCGCACTGGAAGCATCCAAGGCTGCCGTAAGCCATGGAGAGACCTGAGAGGGGTTTTGTGAACCTCGGAGGTTAGGCACTGAGCCTGAACCCACTCCAACTCCTCCAATGGAAGGAGGTCTCCTCTCTCTGGAGAACTGCATGATGATAAGATGTGGGTCCCACAGGGATGAGAAATGCAAAAAACCCTGGCGCATAAGAGGAAGCATATCCTGTCTGCATGGAGACACAAACCTCAGCGGGAGCAAGTGCATGGAGCTGAGACTATATAGATGCTATGGCAGGGTTCAGACACCTTCTCCTGTGACTAATTGTATCTCCACTTGCTCTTTATATATATATGCATGTATATACATGTACCCACATTTTACACCTAGCTACTAATACTGCTGAGGTTTCCCTAAGGCTGCCCCTCTGTGTTCCCCTACAGCCCAAGTAGCCATGCTGATACCCTCTACCACAGCTGGGCCCATGGTTTCTCCTGAAAACCACTCTCTCCTCACTCTGTACACTCTGGGGAGATCCTTCCCCACCCCAGTAGTGCTTCCTTTATTATCTCTGCCCAGCTGTGGTTTATAAGTTGTTTAAATCTTTTCTAGGAACAGATAAAGATCACAGTTACCCAGAATCCAAAAAACACAGACAGCTTGAAATGTGGTTAGACTCTGCCCTACTTTCATTGAGTTGAGAGCAAGGCTCTGCCAAGGTGCTCAGGGGAGACGAGAAGAGAAAGACCCATTTCAGCAAACCACCCCTTTCCCCCAGCCCAAGAAATAAATCTAACGCGCCCCCCTCCAAACCTGCTGCATCTGTTCAAACCACATTGCCTCTCCTCCTGGTCTGCCTGGGACTTGCAGGTGAGCAGGGCATGGAGAGAGATGCTGCTTTGCACTGCAACACTTGACACAGACACAGGCACAGGCACGTCCCCAAGCTGAGAGAAGTGCAAGGGATTCACTAAATCAGGGCCATGAGGATGGCAATGCAGGGTGTGCTGCAGATTAAGAACAAGACGTGTTGGTAGAGTTTTTAGCATCCACATGCTCACCGACAGCTTTTCCCCATAGCAAGATGCTCCCTAAGCTGGGGGAGCTGCAGAAGTGGAAGTGCTGCCTGGGACTTCCCTCCTGTGAAAAATCCCCTCCCTGGGAAGTCCACACTGGGTTTCAGAGCTGCTGTGTGGCTGTGCCTCCAAGGTGAGCTGGCTTCCTTGCACTGTCAGGCTCCTCTCACGGCAATATTTCCAGGGATCTGCAGTGGTCTGGGAAGGGATACTGCTGAATAAATGCCAGGGTTTTTTTCCTTCTCTTGTGTGCTGCCAGTCCATACCAACTTGCAGACAAGGATGTGTGTTTCTTGCACCCATTTTGCCTGTGGTCTGATTCTCATAACCCTGGGCTTTTTCTCACAAGCACTGATGGTGTTAAAGGAGACGGGACTCGGGCAGAGGAGAACACCTTGCAGATACATACCTCCAGCTCTGTGATTGTCTCCAAAGTAGAGCATCTTTGCTGAATGATTCCACCTATATTCCAGGTGGAATATATGGAGCAGTATATAGACAAGCCACTTGCAGACACTAATATTTAATTTCAAGGGTATTACTTAACCCTGCTTGGAAGGTCTTCTATCAAGGCAAGGATCAGAGCAGCACAGGGGTATTTTTGCTGGTGCTCTCATTAGAGGTAGCAACAGTGAGGTGTTTCAGGAGAAGGGTTTGCTGCAGTCAAGGCCATGAAGAGATGCTGAAGAAGGTTTCATCTGAAAGACAGTATAGCCCACGATCATGATGATATTTAGTAATGCCATTTACAGGGGCTGACTTGAACAGCCTTGGAAGAAGAATGAAAAAATGCCAGCAAACACATTAGGATCTCCTGCAAGAAGTTTTTCATCCTATTGAAAAGCTTTGTTAGAAAGAATGATGAGAATGGTAATAATAAGGCACTATAATTATACCTGATCCTTCTATAATCTCTCTCTCTGCAGAGTTCGGGAGCACTTTACTGCTATTATTGGATTTGAACAGTCCCATCTGGATAACATACGACTGATTTGTTTGCATGGCTTATTTTAGGTATCTCAGCACGTACATTAGAGTTGCCTTCGTATCTGGTTGATTCCCTGCACAGTCTGGAAGAGCAGGAAAAGATCTGCAGCTCATGTTCTCCACCACCCCATTCTCCCATCCCAATGCCTTGGAGAGCTCCTTACAGAAGACCAAGGATAAAAGGAACCATCAGTCCTTCCTAACACAGTACTGCAGAATGTGCAACTGTACTACTGAAGCCCTTAGAACACGGAGGCTGGATACTACCAAGAGTGCCTGGATTTGCACCTGTATTATTCTAGGCTTGAGATTCCATGGATTCTGAAACAACTCAAGATGCACTTAAAGTCCAGCAGCAAGGACCTGGCAAATACCTCATCATCTGTGATCAGAACAGCTGCTACCTGAACCTTTTAAACAAATGGATGAACTGCATGTTTCCAGCAGACACAGAACCAGGGAAAGCATGAAGGGCACTCGTGTCTTTCCAGATTTAGCATTCCTGGCAACGCCATCTCAGTTACAGAGATGCTGGTGAGCTCTGGCCACAACTCCTATTTATCATGGCATTAAATGAGCAACCATCCGTGTCACGAACCTTGTTGTCCCCTTGCAGGAGCTCTTGAGTGTGAAGCTGGGCACTTGCTAATTCACTCTGCCAGGGCCAGAAGAAATGAGACATAATTGAAAATAATTCAGCCCATACTTAAAAACCCTATATAAAACCTAGATTTAAAAAAAAAAAAATTAAAAGCACAATACAAAAACTATGGTTTACATGACTTGGACAGTTTTCAGTCTGAAATTCACAGCAATTTATCACTAGTTTGCAGTTCAAAGAGGGAATGTCCTTTTCAGACTGATTCACCATAAAACAAACACAAGTTGCCTGATCTTTTTGTTCCTCTCACCGCTTTTTAGGGATTCTTTTTTTCCTCCTGTGAACTGAAGAAGGGTTTTCTCCTACATCCCTTACACATCCCACCTGGCTTCATTCACAAGGACAGATGACGTTTCCAGTGTCTGGCCATCCTTAAGGCTGTGGGACATCTTGTCGAGGAGTTTAAGAGGACCCATTAGCCCTGTCTAGTTTTCCCCTACTTAATTTTTGGAGTATTATTTCCAGTCTCCTCACTTTCATTTTCTTAGATTCTTCAGAGCTGTCTCTGTCAATCTGTTTACTTCTAGTTTATTTTTAAAAGACAAACCCCCAATGGACATAAGCTCTCAAGTCCCTTTTGAAAATGCTGTCTTCTGTGTAAGTGCTTTGTTTGTGATCCTCTCCAATCCTTTAGGCTATTGTTTACAAGCTGGAAGGCATCTGCACTTGGGCTAATCATGCCGAATGCCAGCAATTCCCCCAGCATGATTTGTTGCACAAGCCAGGGGGAGCAGGGCTTGTTTTGATTACGTTTAGTGCGGAAAACCCACATTTTGCTCACATTAGCCTGACAAAACAGGGAGGTCTAATCCAAAATCTTCAGAGAGGAACAATAATCTGGTCATTGATTTCAGTGGCATCTGGGACCAGCTCAAAGATTGAGAGCTCTGATGGCAAGGGTAGTGTCTTGAGAAAGCAAGTAGCCCAGGAGGCAAAAATATTACAAGTCTATGCATATCATGTGCTCTGGGATGGATGAACCTAGGAGCCTGCCAGTGCCTTGCTTCTCAGAGCTCTGCAGCTCCTTTCTGACATGCAGTTAGTCAGGCTGGGAGCCCCCAGCTCTGCCCCAACCAGCCATCACCTCAGGCTGATGCTGGCCTCCCCCAGTATCCTCAGCTGACAATTCAGGATCCTTCACTCATTCTGAATGATGGCAGTGTTTTTATCCTCAGCCTGTGCAGACGCTTGCCTCCAGGCATCAGATGGGTGTTCCAATTTTTCTGCTTGTGAAAGCTGGGAAGAAGCGCCTGAGGGCTGCTCCCTTTGGGGCTGCCATCAAACTGCTGGGGCACGCAACTGCACGGCAGGGGTGGGTGTACAGGTCTGCCAGGCACAGACCCCTCTGTCTTGAGAAGCCCAGCACAGGTTCTGGGAGCTCAGCACAGCTGTCCCTCACCAAGCCACTGGCTCAGCTGGCCTGGGCTGCCCCCTGTACTGCTGAGCCTCAGGCTGAGCCTAGCTGGCTTGTTCCCACACTCCTGCCATAGCAGAGGTCTGCCCTACAAGGCACAGAACTCAAAGCTCCACCTGGATCCTGCCTCTCCCCTATTTCCCGACTCTGCTTTTCCTTCTCCAGAGGTGTTCCATCAATCACCTTTAATCCCTTTTTGTACCCACCCAGAGGTTAGCCTTGCTGGTGGCCTGTGGCAGAGCTTTCCACAGCTTAAGCTACTATACGTCACACGAAGAAATGTCTCCTTTTGAGTCTTGAACTTGAGTATTTCATCAGACGCCTCCCTGGATTTTAAAGAAAACACATGGTCACCCACTCCATGACACCTAGGCTTTACAGATCTCTGCTGCAGACCTCAGCCATCTCTTTTCTGGCTGAAGAGTCCCACTGTCGAGCCAGCCCTTGCACGGGAAGCGTTTGGAAGTACTTTGCTTTGCCTGAATCAAAACCTCAGCTCCGCCAGCCCCAGCTGAGATCAGAAGGCAGCAGGAGCCTGCCAAGACCCAGGCAGCTCTGCAGGGAGGCATTGGGAGCTTGAGAGCAACACTGCCACATCTCCCCCTCCCTCTGACACCTGCTTTCTCTCTGAAGGCTGGCCTCAGCAGCCCGGCCTTTGCACCAGGGAATGGCACCGGGCAGGCAGAAAGCTCCAGTGCATGCAATTTTAACTGTACAGATGCCAAACATCTAAGGAACTGAGGCAAAACTACCTCAATCAGTAAAAGCCATCACATTCCCCTAACTAAGGTGTGTTGTAAATTAAGGGGTTTAGCACACTTAAAGACTAAGGACACACATACACATTTTCAGAGGGACATCAGGGTAAGGGTCAAAACTGAGATCCACCTGTGTGTACACAGGCTTTATTTTGAAGCTTGACTACCTAAGAAGAGTTCATTTCCCAATCACTGAGGATGACCAAGTCTTAACACATTTTTAAAGTTTTTTTGCACAAACTTGTGTCTTTTGGTGAATCTTGATCTCTAACGACATACAGACCCTTATGTCAGAGGTAATCAAGTATTATTACAAGAGCTGATGGCTGTGGGGCCCCTCCTGAGCACACACATGGGTACATATGGAAGTTATTAGCAAGTTCCAGTGAAGAATTTTGGGAAATTAACCCTTGGGGCCCCAGAGCACTACCAACAGACAGCTAGTTGGGAGCAGACAAAGAGCAGTTTCCTGCTGGATGCCTGCAGCATATTGGGACTGAAATCCAGGCCCTTCACAGCACGGTAGAGGAAGCCCCTCTCACAAGCACTAAACTTTTCAACTTCTGCTGTTAGGAAGAACACTTGAAAAAAACCATCTGCAAAGCCTGTGTAAGTTTCCTCGACAAACTGAAATGAGTCAGCTGGAGAAATGTATAACATAACATATAAAAATGCAAACAATTTTCTTCTATTCCCCAAATGGTGCTCAAGAGGTTGTGAGGCAGTTTGCAATTTCTTTTCAAGTCCCCTTAGGAGCCACCAAAAGAAACATTTAGATACAGACCACCAGGAGTTACTTCTACGTGACAGAGGGACCCATTCAGAGGCAGGGTCATTAAAGTGAACATCTCCCACTCCAATGAAAGCAGCAGGATAGTGTTACCCCATGGAAGTAAATTCTTACAGTTTTGCTCTGTACATCTTTTTTCTCAGGCACTGAAAGAAAAAGGTTTCTCTTCCAACATCCAAGCAGAGAACGAAGGACTCTAACACTTGCCTCAGCCAATGCACTTTTCACTTTCCTGTTCTTTCTACATTGATTTCCTTTCTTGCACCAATCCTGATCTGCAGAGTGACCTCTCCTTGGGAATAATGAGGATACTCACACATGATATGCTTTCAACTTCCACAATATAACAATGCTTGGCAGTAATTCACTGCTTTTCATCCACAGATCTCAAATCAATTCGCTGCAGCCCTGCATGGAATTGACTTACTTGTAAGACTGAGACAAGTGCTTGCTGTG
>VXBQ01016667.1:40191-56441 GCA_013400175.1 Phainopepla nitens | reverse complement strand
AAAAAAAAAAAAAGGAACAAAATAAAGTAGACTTTATTAAAATCCAAACTATTTCCTTCTCCCATGGTGTGATTTTCCTGAAGTGCAATCCAGGCTGTAAACAGGGCTCTTCTGCAGCCCCCAGCTACACAACCCAAGATGCTCATTTGCGGCCAAATGAGAACAGTTCACAGCCAGGTCAGAGCAATACTGTTTAGAAAGCTCTTCCCTCAGTGAGGTATAACCGTGGCCAGAAAACAGAAGCATTCCTGTGCTCGGTTCTAAACATGGAAGAAATCATACTGCTCCTCCACCCCCTGCTTTCTGAAGGGAAGGCAGGACGGCAGCCAAGGCACCTCAGCAGACAGCCTCAAGAAAGAAAAGGATCAAGGGGTGGACATGAGGCCTGGGCCAGCAGATCCAGTCCCACTCCTCCATGGCAGAGAAGGGAGGGCAGCTGTGTGGCCAACCCTGCTTAGGCAGGGGCTTCATCCAAGAGCCCAGGAATGGTTCCAGAGGTGCCCAGACCAGAGATGCTGGCAGCAACCAACACTATGCCCACACGTCAGCCCCCCCAGGGCACACAAACCCTGCGGAAATGAACAATCCCAGCTCCTGCTTTTGCTCTGGGCTGAGAGATGCAGTAGCTGCAGGGCCACCCAGCTGCCTCTGGTCTCCCTGCAGCTGGAAGGAGCAGGCACCGAGGACAAGATCACCACTTCCCTGACACTTATCTAACTACCTTGGGTCATGAGCCTATGCCCCAAGAAAGGCAGCCAGGCACCTCACTGCCAGCAGAGCAACAGAGCCCTCCAGAGAATAACTCAGAGTGTCTAAGTTAGGCTCCTGTGATGAATCACAGCCTGTACCTCTGTGCTGACCATACACTTTAGTTCCTCAGATAAGACAGCTGAAGACAACAGAGCAAATTCAGTGTACTCTCTTCCCCTGTTCAGCTTTTTTCTTCCACACAGGTCTGAAGAGGAAAGTCAGCATGAGCAAAGCAGGCTGCCTGCCCAGCTATGGATGTTTAGCAGCATATAAAATGGTTTGGCTCAAATTTTAGAGTATCTGAACTTCTTCTTTCATGTAGCTGTTTTCAATCACTTATTTTGAAGACATCATGCTGACTATCCCTGAAATGAACCATGACCCTATTTAAGCCAAATGTTCCTCCCATTTGTACTGATACTCACCAGTTCAAGTTCACTGATGCCTGTGCCCTGTTCCAAGATCTTGAATTACTCAGTTTTTTCCAAGCACTCTGTACAAATTTTAAGGTACTAAAATAACTTTCTAAAAATGTAGGACTGAGATTTTCAGAAGTATTCTCTGTTTAGAAAATTCTTCAATTAATTACACTACAAGATTCATTTAAGTTTAATGTTCCCAGCTAGGAGCACTCATTTATGGTCTGCTTTTGTTCTTTAAGAGAAATTAACTTGTTCAGTTTCAATTTGATTGCCAAGCCTGGGCACTAAACTAACTGGGCTTCCAGCATTACAAGGGAATGAAGTTATCGCCATGTATTCGCTGATTTTAAAAAATCAATATAAAAATTTTATTAAAATTTGTAAGTTTTATATAAAAAAATTGCCTGCCTTTTCAGAGGCAAATCCAAAACATCTTCTGATGCTCGACAGATGGCAGCAGCACACTATCAGATGAGCTTAAGAAAGGGTGCAGGATCCCATCTCTTCACTCCCTCCCAGGGCAGATACAACTCTCCAGACCAGGGTTATCTCTGCAGGAATGCCATGCCCTTAAGTACAGCATAACCCATCTTCCCTCTCAAAAATCCACTTGAATAAAGCAATGCAAAAGCCAGTGAAGTTGCATGTATCATACATGGCTGCAATGGTTTCACTTGGTGCAAACACCAGCCTCTGAAGTAACAGGCATCACATTCGTTCTGCAAGGAGTGAAACGTGTTCTTGCTCCACCACAGCTTTGTGGGTCAGCACAAGGGTCATGCTCATCGATGTCCAAGCTGCACTGCTGTGGGACTCGACTCAGCTGCACTTCACAATGGCAGATTTGAGGCAGAAACGAGCTCAAGCACTTCGGGGTAGAAGAGAACACAAGGCTGACCTGGGAGGACAGGCAACTCACCTTCTTCTGAAGCTTTTAAGTTAAAAATGGATCAATGAGCAGGACTAAGTCACAGTGGAAATGTCTGCTGTCTGCTCTTCAGGCCTGGCTTTACCCCAGGCATGTCTGGAGAAAGTCACACTCACTGTGTATGTATGAGGACACATCTGTCACAGCCACTGGGTTCAAGCTCTGCTCCCTCTGCCCTCCCCCTTCCTCTCCCAGCAGCCAGTCTAGCCTCACTGGTGTGGCACACATCCCACCACCACGGCCATAAAAGAGGCATCTCCCTTCATCTCCCATATGCATGGCGTCATCTCCCAGCCCAGGACAGAGAGGGGCTGGGGCCAACGCTCCCCTCTGACCCTCCCCTTCTGTCCAGGGGTAAGAACACGTCTTCCCTCAGGCACATCCCCACGGAGCCCCCCAGTCCTGCTCTGTCCTCCGTCACGGCACCAGCCGGGAGGCTCCGGCAGCACAATTCTCGCAGCGTGGGCACTGCCCGGCGGCTCCGGCACAAGGGCTCAGAGAAGACCAGGGGAGTTCCCCCCATCTCATCAAAGTGCAGGGGGTTGTTCCGGGTCCCCGCCACCACCAGCTCCAGCAGCCGGACCACGCAGTCTGAAAACCAGTTCTTGAGGCGGAAATAGCCCTCCTGGAAAGAGATGCGAAGGCTGACGGGCCCCGCGGGCATCCGCACGCTCAGGCTGAACAAGCAGTTCCCCTGTGAGCTGTCCCGCACCAAGTAGGTGCCTACAGGCTCCCGCTGGAGCTTGGCGTGAGCCTCCCCCACAGACAAGGGGCCCCAGTAGAAGTCACTGGCCTGGAGGATATTGAGGGATCGCTCCAGGACTTCCCACTCGCAGCTGCGAAACATCCGGAAACGATCGGGCAAGCCGGGTGGCGCGGGGCTGGGGAGAACGCTCCGATGCTGCCTTTGCAGACGAGAAACAGTGGTGTGTGTGTTGTGCAGATCATCTGGCCTCCCTCTGATCATCTCTCAAAGAGCCCATGAATCCTGGAAAGATGCTGCCTTTACCATGCTTCCTCCTTTGCATCCAGCCTGTGGGACAGAAGGAGAGTGAGGCAAATCCAATACCTTCTTCAGCCTGGGAAAGACACTTCCCAAGGGAGAAAGACCAGCAAGAGGGTACCAAGGAGCTACTGCATGTCACCAACCCCCAGCTGCGGGGACAACCAAGGATATATGTGTGGGAAGGGCTCCAGGTGGGTCTCCACCAGCACAAGGTGGCACTTTACAGAGCTCTGCATCCATGGGGTTTCTGTGATTCACAGCCAGGGGCTCCTGCATATCCTCCAGCAGGCTAGTTTGAACCCAGCAGATCACACCATTTCAAGATTTCCCTCTGACGGATGTTTGGGACTCCTCAGAGTGGCCTTGAGATTGGAAAGGTGAAATGACACCACAAATCAAAAGGGAAAGATTTCCTAAAGCAGGAAAGCATCATTTACTTTGTCATTCAGTGAAAGGTAGAAAGGTTTCCTCACACTTCTCCAACCTCTTCTCCAACAAAAAGATTGATAACAGGACTTAGCAAAAGCAGAAGACACGTATGAGCCTTTCTCACCAAATCCCAGGAACCACTCCCTTATCCCAAGATATGCCTACTTCACTATGTCAGGAGAAAGCAAAGGTCTCAGATCAAGACCCCTTCAAGAAATGTTGCATCAACTTCCAGGCCGAGACTACCATGAATGAGTTCACTTAACACTAGTACCAGACACTGCTGATGCCCTTCCAGACTCTTAACTTCTGTTTCTTCCAGAAGGACAACTCCTCCTGCCTGCAGACAATGCTGCCCTCTCCCAGTCACCATCCTCTAATGTACTGTCATGACCCTGCTCATCTCCTGCACCTTGTGTTATTACCAGGCTGTTTGCAGAAATGCAAATTTCTGAACCCAGTGTTGCCATCAGCCATCCAAGTCACTTCAATTATATATTAAAAAATACATATTCTAAATGTGTGTCTGTATAGGCACAAACAAAAAAACCACAGTCCTAAGCCAGAGGCTCATTCTGTGTGAGAAGCCAAGCTGTAACATACCACTTCCCCAGGCCTGACAAGTCAGTAGCTCGCCGCCAAATGCTGCCCTCGCTCCCTTGACATACTCCATTAACCCAGTCATACTCACTCACAGCACAGCCGTGCTTGGAGCAGAACTGAGTGCTGGCACAGCCTGCAGCAGAGGAAGAGACACACTTCATCTCCAGCAGTCCCTCCCCACCACAGACTTGCCAGAGCATCAGGGCTCATATCAGGCAGGCAGCCCCCCAGAGAATGTGCAGGGACCTGTGCTGGGCTTGCTCTGCAGGGAGAGCTTTATGTTAAACTTAGCTCCTTGCAAGGTTCCCCTGTCTCGAACTCTTTGCCAGCTATTCAAAAGCCTTACATTCCTTTTGGTGCTGTACCAGCTGGGTGCACACTCTTCCCCCTGGAGAAGACAAATATCTTTCCTTCACACAGGCACAGTAGTTAGGGAGAGCAGGAATGCGCCTGGCAATGCCTTACTACGGACATGTTTTCTAGTCTAACATCTCTCTCAATACTTAACAGTAATACCAATAATGTAGCTGCCAGGCACGTTTCATATCTGGAGCCATAAGAGCAGCCTGGGAAGCTTATCCAGCTTACAGCCCTGTGATTTGCAGTCCACAAGCCGCTAATGTGCCTGGTACTGTTCTGAATGCTGTTGATCCTGCCCTCTAGGTAGTTTCATAGTAGGAGGGAAATTCCATGCTTAGAGAAAGGTGGGAGGGGTAGGAAGGAGTTAATCAAATTGGGTTCTTTTCCATTAAAAAAAAAAGCTAAAAAAAAAAGGCAGCAGTTGAAAGCTGCTCAGACCATTCAGCAAGTCAGGATAAATCTTAGGCAAAGGTGATTTGGGGAGCAGTATGCAAACAAACACAGTCACCATTACAGCAACAAGGGCCGTCTATCACCACTGAAAACTCAGCACAGAAAGCAACACAAGGAGTTGCAGCATCTCTGTCCCTCTCCTTCTCGCTGCTGGGTGAGGATGCTATAGGGCCCTCTGACATTAGCTCCTATAGAAAACAAAGGTTATCCGTCAGGTGCCTCCAGGGCTCTGCCTATAGCTTCAAAAGGAGTGATAAAGAACCTTCCTAAACAGCAACTTCTCTTGGGTCCAAGTGGAAGTTTTGCCAATTTCATGGGTCAAGGTTGGAAATTTAATTCAAGCATGAAAAGAGAAGCAGGCAGCTGTCTTTCATTTCCAGGCTAGTTTTAAAAATAACAACAAATATATAATTTGTTTAAGGCTGCAGATGCTATTTGACAGAAAAAAAACCCAAACTGGTTTGTCCCAGTTTTCAACCTTGTGTCATTCACCCAAGTCCTTTAAGAAAAATCTACTGCTACTAGAAATCTGACTGACTAAGAACTGAGACTGTCATCGTTTCAAATTCAAAGTAAATGCAAAAATAGCACCTTGACTATTTGTTCACTTGGTTTGAAATCTACACATAGGTCAGAGCCTCAGATGGGGGGAATTTGTTTAGCTTCAGTGACCCATTTCCAAGAGATAAGTGCCAGGCCTGCAGCACAGCATTAGTTACAGTAATATTAGCCCTAGAAGTGCTTCCTGATACTACCTTTTAGGTTCACTTTTAATAGGTCAACAGGTCCTAGGTGTACATGGTCTCCCACATCAAGGAGGATGTGCAGACCCAGGATCAGGAATAAACCAAGCCAGGGTGTAATAAAGCACACATGCATAATTAGTTCTGCTGACTTGTCACACTATAATTTGCTTTCCCTCTTCTCCCCTCCAAAAAAAACCCCAAAAAATCCCAACGCCCAAACAAGTTACTACCTCCCTACTGCAAGTCAGAACAATGCTTGCAGCCAAAGCAACAACCCTAAAAAGCTAGTGTCCTGCTAATTAAAAGGCTGGATAAGTTTCCCTAGACTTTCTGATTTACTGCAAGTTCAAGAGCTTTTCAAAATAAGTGCTCTTGACACAGGGCATTCTGCTTTCCTTCTCACTCACAACCCAGTCAAGACAGCATATTTCATATAAGGAGACAATTCTAGTAAACCAGGGGACTGTATGCAGCATGTGGTGTCAGCCAAGCCAACCCTGCACTCTGGGGCTTGACAAATCTGGCATGTCCAACATCAGCCTCAAGTACTCAGCTATGATGCATCCTCAAACTCTTCTTCCAGGACACATGAAAAAGCTTACCTCTTTGTCTTTGCCACCCATAGGGATGAGTTTCTGGATGTCAGGATTGGAAGCGGTCCAAATTCAAAAGCTTTGATGCAGCACTTCCCAGTTTTTGCACAGCTTTACTTAAGAGCAAATCCATCCTTTGAAAAGAAAGATACGTCCATCAAGCAGGTGACTAAGCCCATTAGTTTTTCTGTAACGTGGATCTAAAATACAACAAATCTGGGGACAGGTTGTTTGTCTCTATCTCTTTGATCTGTGTAAATGTAGAAACACGTATACAGCACTTCAGATAGCAACAGAGACGGCAGATTATTGCTGTTGTTATTGTTATTACTACTTACAAAGCCATGAGCTGATTAGGTCTCCAGGCAGCTCACAGGTGGCCCAAGGATAAAAGGAAAGACCATAAAGTTGCCATCATCTTCTGGAAGCAGGAACCATAAAACCCAAATGTTAAGAGATGATGGCAACAGGAATAAACCTAAGGATTCAGAACAGCACAGTCCCAACTTGTGCTGAATACAAAACACAACCTTTAGAATACCTTATCTGACACCATGTAGATATCCATTCACTGCTGAGTTATCCTAATTGAGACCCAGTCCACTCTGGCCCACACTGTTCTGCTGCGCTTCCCCAGCTCTCAAGACTTTTCCTTCTCACCTCGCAGATGGAAAAGTAAACCCACCGACCTGGTGGAGCAGCAGACCACCACGTGTGCAATCACATGTCTATCAGTGATCCATGAGCAAGCTGAAAAAACAATCCCAGCTTTCTGCACGCCTTTCAGAGGCAGTCCCCAGACAGCTTCACTTGTACCCAAGTAACATTACTTCTCTGCATGCTCCCCAGCCCAGTCCGAACTGGGCACACACCCCACAAGCTACACTGACTTGCAGCTAGCAAAACTGCAGGTCGATCCCATTATTACACTTTCCCATTACCACTCCATTTGGCTTTGACATCTCCCAGATATCAACCCTGCAGTTCCCAGAGCAGTTAGATGGAGGCTGGGATAATTAGGAAAAGCTCTCCTTAAGGTACCCTGCAAATCCTTGTGAGAGCGTCCCTACTCCAGACAGTAGAGCCTGAGCAGACATCTCTTGTTTGCACGTCTGCATCCCACAGAAATGCGCTGCCTACTGATTTGTGGCTGAGAAGGCTGTTTCAAAGGAAAGCTTGAGCAAAGGGCTGGAAGAAACCTCCCTGGTAAGAGCCAGGCATGCAGCACTGGGTATTAATGGTAGGCCAGCCTGGTTCCCACACCCTGGCACTGGTTTGAATCACGCCGTCACCTCCACGGTGCACGGTCACACCAAAGCCCCTCGCCGTGAGCACCCTGCCACAGCCAAGGTGACCAGGACTGATCCAGAAAGGGATCACGGAGGGAGAAGGGAAAGGAGATGCACAGACAGACGTGCCAAAGAGAACAGAGGGAGCTGTGGTTAGAGGAGGAATGTGGCCCAGCTCAGCCAGGAGGACCAACGTTAATCACAGCCAATTTCTCCAGCACAAAGCAGGCCTCGGAGACATTGCAGTTCCCTCTATCTTTTACACTGTGGCAGTTTGATGTGAGGCTGCCATTATGTCTGACACATGAGAGAATATGTGGGGAAAAAAACAAACCACACCACAAATACATACCCCAAACTAAAACTGCATTTCCCTATACAACCAGCATCCAAGGATGCAATATTTAATAAAATCAGCTGAGGCAGCACACACACTGTGGCAGTTCCTACTTCACACAGCAGACACAATGCAGGAAGATCCTGCATGCAGGCTCATGGGAATCAGCAGCTGGACACCTTGCAAGAAGACTTGTCTTACCAAACACCTCCCAACATTTTGGGTCTGGAGAACATACTTCAAAACCCACAAATAACTTTGCATGGATCTGATATTAATGTTTTGTACTTCTTAACATATTCTCCTATAACATGTGTTTTCTGAATTAATATGGCACTTTCCTGATAGGGGCTAAAAGGTTTTTACTCCAAGAAAACCAACAAGACAGTGTGATGTGTGCCAAATACTCTTCAAGGCAGGGAAGTCTGCAAGCATTTTGGTTTCTCCATGACACACATTAAGAAAAACCCAACAAGGTGTCAGTTTAAAGGAAAAACTAATTGTCTTTACTGGGCTAATTGAAGGAGCTGGAAGAAAGGCATCAATTTTTAGGGCCCCCTCCTCAAACCTTCAAAATACTACGCACTTTCAGAAACACTTTCAAATAAAAGTGCCTATTCCTCATCAAAATAACTCAATCTGAAACTGTAATCCTACCATTTCAGAATAACAGAGAAGCCTCATCACTTCCCTGAACTCAGAGGCTGCTCTGCAGTAGTCACAAGCAGCTACAGCTTATTCCACAGCAAGCAAAACTACCATCTGACATCTGCCAAAGACATCATCTACTGGAGACTGAATTATTTAATTATTATTATTTAATTATTTCTGCCTTCTCCTGTAACTGGGGAAACAAGAAGCCGAAAAAAAAAAAAAAAAATCAGGCGGAGTTGCTACTAAGCTCCAAAGCTGCAGCTGAGCCTATCCTGCTAGGGCTTAAGCAAAGAGAGCTGTTGCTTGCCTCTGGCCAAGAGCATTTTTGGTAAGTGAGGGAAGCCCAGCCGCGTTGCTCCTGACATTTGCAGTTTCACAGCGGCAGCCATTCCTGGGAATGTCAGTGCTACACAGCTACACAAAACCTCAGCCCTGTGCCTGACCAGGGAACACAGAGTCAGTGCTGCTGCCTTGCCGTCCCTCCCTCCACAGCACACACTGGCTCAGGAAGCAGCCCTCTGGAAAGGTGGTTGGAGCTCTCCCCAGTTTGGGGGCAGAAACAAGGAGACGGCACAAGGAGGAAGAAGGAAGAGGCCAAGATAACAGCAGTCCCTCCTGTCTCCCTACTTGAAATGCTCTGTCCCATCTCCCTGCTGAGAGGGGGATCAGTGGGAAAGGTGTAGTAATGCCCATGGCTCCTCAGCATCACCAGCTCCCCCCACCCCAGACCAGCAGCACAGGTACATTTCTTCTGCCTCCCTCTACTAAACTGACTTTGCTCCAGAACGCTGTTTGAGGAAATGAGTAAATCCTGAGACACAAAGGCCATCAGTAGTCCCTGTGACAACCATGGCTTTTTATCAAAACCATCACATTGAGCCGGAAAGGAATTCAAAGAAGCACCTAACTCTGAGAAATGAGCGGTGTCTGCAGCTAAACCTGGTTCAGTATCCTTACCGAAAGTACGCTGCGAGAGGAGTCCCAGATGATTAACCAACAGGAGCACAGGGGGCAAGGCAAACACCCTGCCTTGACTCTTCAGAAGGACCAGCTCCAAAAGATGGGAGAGGCCATTATGCAGCACCAGTTACTGTGCCTTCAGAGGAAAGGGCAAGGGTCAGAAAGCACAGACGCACCACAACACTGAGTTTTATAGTGGGGGATTTCCGACACACAAAATAAAGAAACTAGTCCTGAGAGTCAAAAGTAAAAAGAATTAAAAAAAAATAAAATTAAGTCATGAAAGGTTATTTAGGAAGTTGTAAGTGACAGAGCGTGCAGACTTCCCACAAATGATGGCACAGAGATGCTGCCTGGCTAAGAGGACAGCCTTGTGGGACATCACAGGTCACAATGCAGGTAGCAACTGTAGGTGCAACAGCTTGCAAGGGCTTCTGCTGTGGATCAGAGACATCAAACAGACACACTACAAAACCACAGTCCCTATTAAAATCTCTCTACAACCTCAATAATCCTTCAGAAGATGAAAAAATAATCCTGGAGGAACCAATATAAAGGAATATAAATTATTGACGGTAGGGAACAAATTTATATGAGGATGGCTGTCACGAAACTGGGACAGTAGGTGGCCAAGATAAACAAAACAAAACTCAGAAAACATATGGCATTTTCAGTTTATCAAAACCAGAAAACCTCTGGAGAAATAATTTAGTTGAGTGGGATACCAGCTAGTGGGGACTGGGACACTGCAGAAAAGTTACACAAACAAGCAGGTATTATTTTTGTCTTGCACGAGATATTGAGGAGATTTCCCAGTATTTAATGCTGATTAACCTGAAAGGAAAAAAGAGGGGGCTCTATCAGAAGAGATGGGGAAAACTGACATTAAAATCGAAAGCCAGCTGGGCACGGTGGACTATACCCAGAGATTCTGAATTGGAAATGGATGGTTGAGATAAAAAGAGAGGTATTCTCTCAATCAAATCAGCTGTACTAGCAATTGCCAGAGGGCTGCAAGTACTGGTAAGAACTTTTTTTGCCATGTGCTGCCAAGGCAGGAGCAGCACAAGGCTACCTGGTGTTGGGGGAAGCCAGCCCCCAGGCTGAGTTCCCCATCAGGCAGATGGCACCTGAAGAAGCAACAGACGACAGGACACACTTTGTGCTTCCCCAAAGCAAGTCAAAATGTGAGACATGGCACATGAGCTGAAGAGCCAGCAGCACGCCAGGGCCTGGACAGCAGATGGGCAGAAGGCACAGAGCAGACATGCCACAGGGTGAATGGGAGGTGGAAGAGGGGTGGCCAGGGGAAACCAAGGCACTTCAGCCCCTGCACATCTGGTCACCTCTCTGCCACCCTCCCAGCCACTGCATCCTCCCCCGGGTTCGACTCAGCCCACTTTGCAGAGCATTGCACCTCACTCCTCAACAGGCTGGTGGGTACAGGCAGCCCAAAGGCTCCCCCATCTCTTAGCAAGCAGCTCCCTGCCCCTGACTGTGCAAACTCACATGCTGACCCAGGTCTCATCCTAGAATTGTCTCTCCCTGTCTTCAAGCTGTCATTACCCACAACACCTCAAACCTCCGAGGCCTAACCTTGCCCCCCAGCAGGCAGCTTACAGCCTCATGTTACTTAAATCTAGGCAGGCAACTCCAAACGTAGCAAGCCCTCTCCATCGCCTTCCTAGGGTAAACAGTGACAAAATCACTTCACTCTCCGCAGGACAGAGAAGTCAGAGGTCATTCAAAATTCGTCAGCAGGAAAGCAGCAGGAGGTCAGGCCAGACTCTGTCCTGACACATGCAAATACACACAGGCTTGTAGAAAAACCAGCTGGGACTGTATTTTCAAGAGCAATAAATTAAGTGGCGTGGCTGACCAATGAGCCGAGTAACAGCGCTGAGGGCTCATTAAGGAAAGCTCCAGCTCCGAATGCAAAAGCAGTCATTTAAAAACCAAGAAGCAAGCGGGAGTGGGGGAGTGCAAAGTGGATGGGTGGGAACATACCAGTAATGTCACCACCCGAGAGAATACAGTCGGTTCCAGTCACCTGAAATAAAAACATACAGAGCTGAAACGACGAGGATAGACCTAAAGATGGGTAATAAGAAGCAACATGTAACTGTACAGAGAGAGACTGGAGAAATTTCATGTTCAGTTTAGGGAGCAGATACAAGAGGATGCCAGAGAAAGACACAGTACAATCAGGACATTCTTTTTGTATTCTTTCAGAAAACCAGATGAGAGGAAGTTCAAAGGTGATCAAGATTGAAAAGTAACTAATTTTAAAACTCATAAAAGGAAAAACTCCAGTCATACAGACTGGGGAAAGTAAGAGAGCTGATCTGAGGAGTCTCATTTCTCTTCTCTCTCAAATGTCTTCACTTTGTTTCTGTGCTGTACCCACCATGTCACGATTCAGCAGACCTTAGGCAATGGAATCCAGCAGCAAAGGGTTGGGTTTTTTAGCGACACCTTTTTAAGACACCTCTTAACCATTCAAACCTGACATAACACTAAGGGGAGCCCAGCACAAGGCATAAATGCCCTCTGTGCAAAACTGAAGTCGTAAACAAGGGTATATGAAGTCAATACGAGGAATCAACTGTGGACCTGCTGCAGAGTTAAAATAGCTCTGTCCATGTTTTCCTCACTCTTTAATGACTAAAAAAAACCAGCACATCTTCTTTGGATGTGCTGACCTGAATATCAGCGTGCACCCCACACAAACAGCAGATTTTAATGTTTACTGCTAAAGCAGTAAATGTTTCCCCAGCTCTGACTTCCCTCCTTCCACACCACAAAATCTCACCAGAAAACAAGGAAGAACTAAAATATAGATAAAGAACAACACTGCTGGTCTGTCTAAAAGCACAAACAAACAATTCCTGCACAATCAAACCTGTGCTCATCACCACTAGTGTGCCAGCTGAAGGAAACTTATGTTGAACCCCCTTAGCTTCAGCAAGGCACCTTCAGCAGGATGCGCAGAATCCCAGTTCAGATTGCAGATCTCTGGCATTTTCCAACTGCTAACAGCCACACTAATTTTCTTAGCTTTAGCCTAAGTTTCCAAATAAAGTTTGCTACTGAGGAAGTATGAAAGTAGATCCAAACTGTTTCTGAACTGCAGAATCACATACACACAAAAAACTCCCTTGTTGCACAAGTCACAATCTGAAGTCTAAATTTTTCTTCAGCATTTGCAGGGAGTGAGGGGAAGGACAAAAACCCTTTGCAACAAAAGCAACAGAATGCTGCTAACCCGATTTTGCCAGCCACTGCTCCAGTATAAAGCTGAAGGAGCCCATCTGCAAACTTAATAGTGGCACCGTTTGGTTCTCCCCTGCAGTTTTGCATGTGTTTGCGAACAAGCAGAAACACACCAAGTGCAGGAGGAGCAGGAAGGGAGAAGGCAGAGAGAATGTGCATTATCAAAATACCTTGAGAGCGGTTCTTGGAAATGTGCAGCCTGCAAGCCTGTATCAGACACTCATTTCCTGTGAAGTGCACACAGGCCTTTTCATTCCTCCACTGAAGAGGACGAAAATAAGGGGCAGCTCTGAAGTCTCCAAAGACAACACAAAGCAGCATGCAGCCATTCTACTAAAACTGAACTTACATTTTTACACAATTAAATACCTATTGAACAGAAGCATTGATTTCCAGAAGTTTAAAAAGTAAGATTTTCTACACCTCTCACTTCTACATCTTAACTTGAAATCTTGCACTTGGTGAGGGGCGAGGGGGAAGAAGAATTCTACTCATCATTTTGATCACTCACTAACACAAAGTCACCAAATCCTGCTACATCAAACAGCACTGCACCTTTTACTTTTTTAAAGGTTGAGACTGATTTCAGCAAAATGGTGAGCTAATAAATGCCTTACTAAGGCAGAAGTATACAGGATATTCACAAATGCAAACCAGAAGAGTAGGTTGTAATGAAGTAGACTGACAGGATAAAAGGGGTTAAGTTGCTATCATACCTGCCTTTTGCCTCTACTGACATGTAATCAAGGGTCTAATTAATGTAGCATTGAGTTGCATTATTACTTAATAAATATGTCTCCTAATGACATACACGCTTAACACTTTTACTCTCTAAAAAGATATTGCCCCTGTATGGCTTACTCAGCTCTTGCACCATCCACATTTTAAGTTACAGAGATGCATATGCCTTCCTCTCCCATCTTGTGGGCTTTTGGCAAGCACCACCAGCTGAGGTCTGCAGCGGCCTGGAATAACAGCTCAGGAACACACCACCTCCCCACAGCTTTTATTAATCTAACCACAGTATCAACCCGACCCAAATGATGTCATATTTAAGTATTGGCACTATCTCTTTATTGCTGACCAAACCAAGGCTGGAGAAATCAGGACAGAGAAGCCTGTGGGTGGCAAGGGGAGAGAAGGGTGGCAAGGAGCTGCAGGGAAAGACTAGGAGAAAAGAGCAAAACATTCCCAGTGGGGACAGAGAAAAAGAGAAACAAGAGAAAAAACACAGCTCTAAAGGCACATTTTCTCCTTTGTTTCTCAGCAATGCAACCGCAATATTAGTGACAGCAATTAAGAATTTACACCACCCAACTTCAGCTCTATCCTTGCGCAAACCGACCACCAACTTCATAGAAATCCCAGCTGGACTGAGGAGGGTAAGAGGCACTGGCTGCATGTTTGAAGCTGTCATCTGGAAACTGAATTTGGCCCTGTCTGAGCAGGCACAGTGGGGACAGAGACACACCTGGGAGGATATGAAGAAGCTCAGCCTCTCCCCAGTGCTCCTCTACACCCATGTTTGGGGACCCTAGCACAGTTTACCTGTGCCTTCCAACACAATCTTAAGAAAACCCCTGTGTTGCCATTCAACCCCACTACATTTATGTAAGTGATAAGCAAGCCAGGTTATTAACATACAACATACAGAACATTAACAAGGAGCAGAGAAATAACAAAGGCCCAGATCTCCGTTTAACTCGGGAAAAGATGGAAACCTGTGTGGGAGGTTGGCATCCCAGTAATCCTGCGGGTTTGTGCCCAAAAGCCTTCCCCTACGGAGGAAACAAGAATCCATAATTCAACAACTATGTTTTAAATCACATACCCAGCAGAATCACTCATGAACACAGAAACAAAGCTTGGCTTCATCTGCAGCGACTGGCCACATTTCATTGTAACTTGATTCAACCAAGAGCAACATTATGTGATAATACAGCCTCAGTCTCACAAACTTCTGTGCATGTGCATAATTTTAAAGCACATGACCATTGCCCTGCTGTGACTGAATGGGCCATTTGACATTCACACAGCATCTGAATTGCAGTTGCAATTGTTCTGAGAAAGAAGATATGCTTGCATACCTTCTTAAGGACACAGTCAACAGAGAATGAAACATCAGGAAACTAGCTATTTCTGATTCCACCCCATTTTACACAGTTGAATGTGGTCAACATGTGACTGGGTTTTTCATTTAAATTCTCTGAGAGCTGCAAGGACTAGAACTAGTAAATGGCACTGTCTGGACCACACAGTCCTAAATAGCAGCTTGCTAACAATACTCTTTACCCTCAACTTTCCAGAACAATGGTCAAGCCACATCCCCCTTCTTCACCATGCAGGAGAAGAAAAAAAGCCAGGGACATTAACTTAACATTCTTGAGTTCCTCTCAGCTACCTCCAGGATTCATCCAGATCCTGTTTCCAAGCTTCTACTAAGCAAGAAGTAATATACTAATACACATTTAAACTAAATTTTTAAAAAAGGAAGAAAGAAACCTAAGAGTAGCATGAGCTGAGGTTTTACATGGTAACCATTCCAAAATTCTCAGTAACAGAGCGTGCGTTTGTGGGAAAAAGTGAGTAGCAGATCCTGCATGGCTGTGAGCACCATGACTCAGATTGCATAAAGAAGGAGGATTTAGCGATAACCTTTGCGATGAGGCTTTTCATGGGCGCGCAGCACTGATCTTCTGAGAAACGGCAGGTGTGAGGCTGCGTTCTGACTGTGCCAGGGCCGGAGGATGGCGAGTTTCTCCGCCTTTCAAGGCAACCCCAAACGGGCATGTACACCTCCGGTTCACAGTCACCCCGCTTCCCTGTAACGCCTTCGCTTCTGGCAGGCAGCTCCCTTTTCCAGCTAAGACTAAGCGTAACACTCTGAGCACTGCTTTTCCAGTGCTTTATGTGAAAAGAAAGAAGTGGTGAGAAGACCAAGTTACCTGGACCTGTGCAGCTGCTCTCCTACAGACCCATCTAAGACATGACCTAATTTGCAGGTTTCACTTTAAAAGAAGCATCTCCCTGCCCTGACGCTATGAAGAACACCTTGACAGCAGGACAGTCCCCATGGAGCCTCTCAGACTGCTCCCAGCACCCGGCCGCCACCCCAGTGCAGCACATGGCTCCCTTCAAGGCCGGCAGTGAGATGCCAGCACCCCAAAAGTCCCCCAACTCCTCGGTAGAAGCCACCCAAGCCCCAACACGTTCTTTCTTCCCAGGCAACAACGGCCCCAACGCCCCCAGGAGCCAAATCAGCGGGGGCTGCACCCCCTCGCAAGCCAAGGGGGGATCGGAGCAGAGAGACAGGCAGACAGACAGGCAGACTGACTCCTCGCAGCCCGCCCCCCAAAAAAGGCCGTTTCCAGTTAAGGCAGCACAACTTACTCTCGGCACCTCCGGGGCCACGGGCGGGCGGCGCTGCCTCCGGTGCGAGCGAGCGCT
>VXBQ01016667.1:17085-40168 GCA_013400175.1 Phainopepla nitens | reverse complement strand
GCGCCCCGCCCCGCCCCCCGCCGCTCTCCCGCCCCGAAGCCAAACGGAGGCGGTCCCGCTCCCCGCCGCCGCCGCGCTCCGCATCCCCCCCGGCCCCTCCGCTCACCAAGGGGCCGGTGCGCGGCTTACCGGGGGCGGCGCGGCTGCCCCGCCGGGCCCTCCTCGGCCGNTTCCACGGCGTGGCTCTTGCAAGGAGGGGAAAAAAAAAAAAGTAAAGAAGAAAAAAGTTTGGGTTTTTGTAAAAGAAAACTTGGACGGATAGGGAAGAGAGAGAGGAGAAAAGGAAAGGAAAAAAAAAAAAAAACGATGCTGTGAAAGCCCCTCCGCCGCAGACCGGCAGAGGAACCCCACCGGGCCGGCACCGCGGCATCCGCCAGCCCCGGGACCCGCCGGAGCCACGTGTCGCCCCGGGGACCTGCCCCTCCTCCCAGCCACCATCAGCTGCCCTGCAGCGCGGCGCTGGGGCAGCGGGGCTCGCAAGCACCGGGGAAGGGGCAGTGTCCGGGGCCGAGGAGGTGGCGCAGAGGGCTTTTTACACCCGCAGAAAACAGAGAGCCTGCCCCGAGCTTCCCTGCCGGAGTTCTCCCAGCTCCTTTCGGGCACTGCAGGAGCTCTCAGAAGGACACCGGGCACCCTGGAAGCACGGCGTGTGTGCACCTAAGGACCGTGCTCCAAAACGCACGCTGTTGCCTGGTGGGTCAAATTAAAATACTGGAAATCATGTAAAAAATTACTAATGCAGAGAAACGTTATGATTTGAAATATAAATAGTTCACCGCATGGTGCATACTGTAAGCATATTGCTGCTCAGAGAGAGCAGATGAAATAGAAAAAAAGAGAAACTTTGGAATTCAGTATAAACCTCACAGTTTTAAAGGCCTAGCCTGTAATGAAGCTAGGATTTGATCATGTCATCAGAGCTCTCCTACATACTGTCTTTAGATGCTTTGAACATTCCCTGGTGTGTGCATACCAGGTGAATTGCCCTGTTGAAAAAGCTCTATACAAACCCCAAACACAGACGTGCTTTGGCTGCTCTCTACCAACCTAGCGATGCAAAGCAGCTGTGATTCCAGCTTGAGCAGCAGACAAGCAGCTTTACAGCTGCTTGGCATTGCTAGGGAGCATAAAGCAGTCAGAAACACACCGCTGAATCTGATCCTCAGTCTTGCCAGAAGTTCCACTGAGTGTTGAGACATCAGTTCTTGTTTTTTCTTTCAACCAGGCATGAAGATGTTGCTGACCACAGAAAAATTTCTGAACTTCCATAAGAATCTGGGCAAAGCACTTCATTCTTTTTTGGAGAGGCTTCAGTGGGAGGACCTGCTGCTGGAGCTCTAAATCACAGCAGGGATGAAGAGCTCATCTGTTCCATTTTTGGTTTTTAAGTAGGCTTGTCACACTTTTCTTTGTATTTTTGGATGGTAGCTTCAAAAATATCCTGTGGTTTGCTTTACAGTTGCCTAGTAGGGAGTCTGTTTCCCTCTGTGGATATTTATAAATTTTATTGGGTGACTTCATAGACTCTTCCAGCCACCTTGTTTAATGTTAAATGGCCTGGTCTAATTCTACCTTTTATTCTTCTTCTTCATCATTGCCTGTGAAAAGTTAACATCCAGCCCCACTGCTCTGAGATTGTCTGTGGGTCTTGCTCATATTTCTGTCACTCACTTGAAACTGTGACCTGGCAGCAGTTACAGCTGGAGTGTATGGCAGCAATCCTCTTCAGCCATAAAAGCCAGTGAGACGTCACAATGGCACCATTGCACCATTGACCACAGTTTTCTAAAGCTCAGATTTGACCCACAGGGTCCAAAATGTGTTCAGGATCAAGGTACCTCTGAGGTGGCTTCATTATAGGTGGAAAACACAAGGATGCTGAAATAGCTTGTGTCCTGTGACATGAAGGAGGAGAAGGCAACCACATCATGCACAAGCACAGGCTTATAGTTAATGCTGCTTTTCTTTCCTGTGAGCCTGAAACCAAGTAGGGATGTGTTTAATGTGAAAAACAAATCCTGTCTTTAGATGGGTTTTCCTGAGGAAAAAAGAAGACAAGCAAATTCCCTAGAACCAAGAGACTTCTCATGCTCTCACCACTGGTTTGAGGGTTTTTTTCCCCACCTTCTTTCAGTGCAAGGATACCTGAAAGGCTTTGTGTAATGACAGTGAGAATACAGGCAGGCTAATTTGAACACCACCCACTGCTGCATCTCTGGAGAAAGCTGGATCCATCCTAAAGATGGTTTTTGACATGCCTAGGATGCTGATGACAGCGTGACAAGGAATAGCTCCCAAGAAGGTGCCAGGATTTGTTCTTAAGATTTACAAGTTTTATCCTATCCTTCATTGTTCCCCTGCCTATGGATACATATACCCTCAATATCCCCCATACTAAAGCTTTAAACCACATTAAACATGAAAGCATTAATTGATAGAGCTGCTGACAGAATGAACCATTTCCAGAGAGTTTTGTCTGAAGTCCTGCTGCTGAGAGCAGTTGGTCTGAGTTCATTCTACCTTTGGATCATGGTTCTACTTTGTGGTGTTCTCTGCTTGTTCTTCAGCAACTTCCAAGTCTTTAGTAAGTTCCAAGATGTTGATATTCAGCAGCCCAAGAGCCAGTAACACCCTAACAGCTTCACTCCTTCTCAGCATGCAGATTCCTTACAGATTGCATGAGGTAGAAGGAGACACAATCTGCCTATTTACTCCTGTCAGTTTGGGAGGTGTGGGAAAAAGAATGGTATTTTGGGGCAGGTCATCGCAAACTATTGAATAGAGATGGTTTTCTGGGAAAGCAAAAGGCAAACATTGCCTCAGAGGAAGGGAGAGGATAATATGACAAGGGAAAAGAACGGGAGATAATGAAACACTGAAAATCTGCAGAAGAAAGGAAAAAAACATACCAAAAAACCAAAGGAGAAGAACATGAAAGGCAGAGAGGAGGGAAGATGGGTGAACACATTAGATCTCCCAGTACTGACTTGCTCTTCAGCTTAGCAAACCTGTGTGTGGAAGCTCAGCTGGGGCTGGAACACCAATTCCAGATCACAGGTGACCTATTACTTAGGATCTCAGTGCCTTACTGGGCCCCCAGCCAGACCCAAACATGCTGTTGCCCACTGGTGTGGACACTGACTTTCTGGATGGGATGTGAGTAGGATGTGAAACTGCCCCGACAATGTAGCTTGCCCAGACATAAGCTGTGGGGTTCCTGCCAGGTGGTTAAATGGGAAGGAAATGGAGAGAAGAAAGCAAGGGGAAGGCCTGGGTACCCTGGGATGAGAGGTAATACAGGCAGTGCATAAGATTTTGTACAGATAGGAGGATGGAAGGATGCTTGTGGAGTGAGTAGGAAATGACTGCCATCATGTCCTGATGTGCGGCAAGTCCAACCTGCAAATAATACAAAATGTAAAACATTTGACTGCATTCAGTCTTAGGTAGTTTTTCCCTTCTGACCTTTCCTTCCCTTTTGAGATGGTCACTCTCTTAACTTGGTAAAAGCCTCCTTTTAGGAGGTGCTAACAGCAAAGCATTAAGAAGAAGGAGAAAAAAAAACAAAACACCGCCACAAAAAGAGAAAGCCAGAAGGACTAAACCAACACACAAAAATCCCCCAGCCCTGTTCCTCTACTCCCCCCAGGAGAAAAACAATCAAACGAACAAACAAACAAAAAAACCAACCAAACAAAAACCAAACACCTTCAGTGGTTTACAGCGAGCAGAGGCTGTTTTAGTTCCACTCTTACGAGAAAAAAATAGCACAAGTAGTGGCCCCTTTGCATGAAGCGGGGGCAAGGCCCCTCCTTCCTCTACCAGAGCAGGGCTCTTCTCGGTAAGGAAGAGAAACTGCTTTCCAGGAAAGCGAAGGTACAGGGGCTGCCCAGAGCGCGGTGACCCAGCGCGGCTGCGGGGAGCCGGGTGCCGCGGCTCGCGGGCTGCCAGCCCCGGCACGGAGCGGCTGCGCTGCCGTGCCCGGCGCTGCTGCGTGGCCCGGAGGATGGATGGAGGGATGGATGGATGGATGGATGGATGGATGGATGGAGCGAGGGGAGCCAGAGCCAGCCGCGCAGGGTCACGCCGCGGTGCCTTCGTGCCAGCCTGCAACACCCTCTGCTGTCACGGCTTTCCCCCACGGCCGCCGCAGAACACGAGTTCTCACTCGCTGCCAGTCCATGCCCCTGGAGGAAGACCCAGCAGACAGCGACCTTCTAGGTTTTCAAACAAAGCATCAGGCTGCATAATGTGGAAGGTATTTAGGTCAGATTTAAGCAGCTGCAGTCTTTTATAACTGTACAGCAAACCACTCCCTCACCTCTGAATCTGGCCTACATGTCAAACACCCTGGAGCAGTACAGGGGAAACGAGGTACCACCAGCCTTCCGCACCACTGGACCCGGGTGTGAGCTCCTTGAGGCTCTGTGGCCACAGAAATCCATGACCACCCCAGGGAACTTCTCCCAACACTGCTGCCCAGCAGACATGGAGGTGGAAGCTCAGTGAAGGATTTCATTATATCCTTGAGGTCTATTGCCTCTCCTTGTTGTTATCCCACATTTTCAGGACGTGTTGCTGGAGGCCGAAATGGGTGGATCTTGCCCAAATCCCTTTGCTCAGAATCCTTCAGTTGGAATATGTAGCCTCAGTCCTGCCCATGCTTTCCCAGATTTGTCCCCCTACACTGAGGCGGGTGGTGATGCTGAACCCCACTCACAGGACACAGGCACCGAGTTCACTCACTTCAGGCATTTCTCCAAAGCAGACAAAAACAGCCAGGAGAAGCTGTTTGCAGGGAGCAATCCAAGACAGAGACCCCATAGCAGAAAGGTCCTAAATCCTTGTTGGACCTAGAAACAGGGGTTCCCTCAGCTGAGGAAAGCAAGCCTCTAAATTAAGTAAAACAATGTAAAATGCAAGGTGTATAGCTGTGGACTATAATTTTGGAAGCAGTTGTAGCAAAAGCATTGCAGGCTGGTACCATCTGACAGCAGTGTCTATTGCAGTAGACTGATTTCCAGACCACTCTGCTTTCCAGATGATCACAGGACAAAGAACTCTGTCACATTAATCACTGTTGTTTTGTTAAACATCCCATCTTCATTAAAAAACTGCCAATGGTTGGAAAGCTGCCAGCACCCAAAGTAAACCACTGAAGTATTTAACTCCTTTCTCCAATATCAAATGTATACCTCATCTCTAGACTGTTTTTTCTTGTGCTATTGTTAGGCAGTGTGACAACTGGAGGAGCAAAAATGCCGTGCTACATAGGTATACTAAGGCTTTGATCATATTGGTTCCTAAATGCTTCTCTCTCATAAAATGTCTTCCAACTCCTTAACAGGCCTTAAAGCTCTGCCAGGAAGCCTCTCCAACTGGTTCCCTTTCTCACTGAATCATAGCTGTCAAAACTGGGAATTCTTTCACACCAGTAATCACCTCCATGGAATTAGCAAACACAATATAATCTCCTGCAATATAATCTCATTACACCTGTTCTGCATTCCCTGCTTATGCATCCGAGAATGGAATTAGCCTTTCTGACTGCACTGGGAGCTCACACTCAGCTGCTGCTCCGCTCTGAGTCAGTCCTTCGCCAGAGTCACTTCTTCCACAAACAGCGCTGCCAGATCAAAAGTGTGGCCCGGGTGGAGTAACTCACCATTGGACTGTTTCAAAATCCCCCCTTATGTGCTTGTATCAACTTTAATATTTTGACACTTGCTATCTAGTCAATTCTCAGTCCGATTACTACAAAATGTGTTAATTTGGTATCATTCCAGTATTTTAAAAGTCAAAACACAGTGTAAGACTGTATCAGTTTCCTTGCTGGAGATCTATTACTTCAACAGCTTTTACTTTTGTCAGCCAAATCCATAACCCAAATCTATAACTTACATCTCCAAAAGTTCCCAAGCAGTTTTATAGATTCTTTTCCATAAACACATGAGACTTAGTGTTAACTAGACTTTTTCCTTGTTTTTAAATGATCCTAGTATGTGCTATTTCCTTATTCTGTCTGAGTTCAATAAGGAGCTAGTAGGTCCGTAATTACAAGTGTCAGATTACTTATGGTTTTCACTATTATTTCATCTCAGCCTATAGGGAATCTGCCAGATTTTCCAAGTGTAAGACAGTTAAGTCTAGACAAGAGCTGGAGAGAAAATTCTCTTCTTCCTCTACCATTTCATACATTAAAATAGGTGCATGCTTTAAAGGTGGGTATGGGTTTTGTAGAGATCTGGAGAGTAGCTCACCTCCCAAGTTAATCTAAATAGGCCCAGGGGATGGGAACCAGGAGAGACTCCTGAATCTGTCCCAGATATAATAGACTTTCTGATTATGGAGGAAATGGAAAGCTGAGACTGGAAAGAGTTTATTTGTATGATGGTGCTCATATATAATTTATATGCAATAAATGTTTCTCGCTATTTCATTAGTTGCAAATAAAGTGATATAAATGTGCACCACTCAGACCTGATGCATGCTGTGTGCCTGGGGCTGCTTCCAGCTGAATGTGGTGGTTCATGTGGGAATGATTTAACACCCCAGCAGCCTAACTATCCAAATTATGCTGCAGGTGAATCCCTGAAGTAGATGCACTCTACTTTTTCAACCACTCATTGTTTGGCTTAAAACAAAGATTTCCATTTAAATTATCATATTGGCCACAGACTGTGGTGGGTAAAGAGCCAGCATCTCTTTTTCTCTCCCACCTTCTGCACAGCTGGAGAGCTCTGGAACAACTGAGTTTAGCTCAACTGGTTATAGCCTGATGCCAATAAATGAGGAGCACAACAGGTCTGGAGCAAGGGGGAGAAACCAATTTAAGCCATCATAGCACTTTTTTTTTTCTCCACTTAATATGTAAGCAACTTTTTCAATGAGAAATTAACATAAATGAAATTCAACAAGGAATTAGGAAAAACCAAAGAAGAAATACACCATGTGAGGTATCTGGATGAGTCTGTTGCTGTTGAGCAAAGCCCATAGATCATGGGATGATATTCTACTCCAACTCTTCCTACCTGAGGAGCTCATTTAAACTCTTGAGACTTTCTGGGACCATCTCAAGGCAAGCAAGATTTGTAGATGGAGCTCAAACTAAAGCCTGTGAGCCAGCATGTTGGAGCTGCTTGCAAGATGTTGGAGCATGCTTGCCTGTGATCATTTTATTTTCCTGTCTACTATAGATTGCAGCATATGTTCACAATATGGGGCTTTATATAGAGCTGTGTCCTCTAAATATCCTCTGAAAGCAATCAGTTAAGCCAGCAATAGCATGCTTTTTTTAAAAAAATTTGTATAACCTCACAAAAGAAATTGGGGTACAGGACAATTACTAATAAATCAACATAAATAGATCAATATGTCAGTACTTCAGTGCTTGAATCCAACCAGCTATGGGGAATTTGTCCCCTGGTAGCAATCAATCTGCTGTACTTAAAGCTTCCTCACTAGATCTGCAGCTAGCACAAACTGATCAATGCTGTTCCAAGTCAGCGGAGCATAACAGCTTTGCATGCCCCAGTGTTCACCCTTGCAGGTCTCCTGCTCCTTTCCAAGGACACAGAGCTTAAATTACCCTTTGCTAAGCACATAGGCTATCTCACACTAACTCACAGTTCTTTATTCAAAACCAGCCTTTCTTACCACCAGTCCAGTGTAGCCCAGCCAACACTTCAGCACCTTTCCAGGTGGAGTCTAGTTTGGTCCTCCATGAGCAGCAATTCCAATGCAGTGGTCTGTGGCACTTCCTAGAAGTAGATGCAGCAAAATTAAATCTATGAAGCATCCAAATTCTGCTGTGCATCCTGCATAGGGCGCTCCCCTTGGGGGGTTTTCCAGGCTGTGCTGGGTAAGATGTTGGGCTGGCTAAGCCCTCTTTTAGAGGGGTGAGTAGCATTGCTAGAGATGGTATGAGGGACCTGGAGGACAGCTCAACAATCTGGCTTTGGCCAATAGGGTGACAGTCCTGCAGCTGAGGGGAGGGCACAGAGCACATCCCAGTGCAATTTTCTCCACTTGGAGCTCTATCTGAAATCACCTATTCCCCATCACTTCTGTGAGGAATTCTTCCTTTCCCATCAGGCAGCTGCTGATGGAGCCTCCTACCAGAAGTGATTTAGGATGTAGGTCACAGGAGTCCAATGTCACTAAAGCATGCATTATTCCCACCTGAGTCCCTGAATAATCTCTGTGACCCAAAGCAATGAGAGCCCAAATCCTACTGGCTTCTGGAACTGGGGAGGGAGCCCAGTGTGGTGGTCCAAGACCTGTGGGTGGTGATGCCTATACTGCCAGGGCAAGCATTTACAGCGGGATCCCAGGAGTATTCCAAACAAGGTTTGTGCCCAAAAACTGTTGTTAGGTAGAAGTCAGGGCTGGCAGGTAAGCAACTTGGGTAACTACCATCTACCTACAAGCTCTCTCCAGAGCTTTTGCCTTGTAACAAGCTCCATGGGACCAGCTCCAGCATGTAGCTCTCAGAGGATGTTGCTTGTGGGTACAAGTTATTGGAGGTGAAGTTCCTCATGTCCCAAGCACAGGTGGTAGCCAAGGCCTGGGGATAATCTGTGCTGTGCTTGCATGGCTGGCTGGGCAATGCCACCACCTTCAGTGGGCTCCTTTCACTGCTCCCCAGAAGTGGGTCTGGCTCACGAGTGGCAATGGATTTTCCTGGCCATGACCTGTTGTCCCATTAACCACTGGAGTGTGTGACAACAGTCCACATTACTTCTCATGGCACAAGGTCCTCTTCCTCAAAAGTCTGGGCTCAAGAACCACAAGCTCAGCAGCAGCCTAACAATTACACTGCCGTCTGGTGGCTTCTTTAGGAGGAATTCCAGGAATTGACAGGAGGGCCCTGCCCTCCGTTAGCAGCAGCCGCTATTTGATTATTGGTCATTATTACTGAGTACATTCTATAAATCTGTTCTGCCAAGCTGTCTCTTGCTTTTCACCTTATGTAACCAGCCACCCACCTCTGACAGTTGTAGGAGAGAAGCTGCAGAAGTTACTGTGGCCTCTCTGAGGCTCCCCAGCCCTGCTTTCCTGCTGGGTAAGGAGACCAAAGAAAAAGCAAGGCACCGGACAATTTGCAAACCTGTAAAAATTCATGTTCTGATTTCCTTTCTAATGGCTCATGTGGAGAGGAGGCTGTGAAACAGCACTCTTGTTTCTTCTCAGTGATGGGTCCCCAAGGTTACGTTTCAACTGCCGTGGTGCAGAGCCCATTTTGCCAGGATGAGTTAGAGCTAGGCAGGACAAATAGGGCTCTAAGCTTCTACACCGGGTTGTTTCAAGCTTTTTAGGCTGTTCTGGAAATATATTGTGTAATTTAGGAGACTGATGTGCTGAATTGAGCATAGGGCTTTCAGTTACCAATATAAAAATGATTCCTGAAGAACATACATTCATTCTGCTTGCTTCAACTGTTCCAGCAAGGGGTCCCACGGCTCACAGCGTGATTTGACTTTGCTTTCTTTGACCGCAGAGTCCTTGACTGAAGAGGGGTGGCAGTGGTCTGCATTAGGCCTAGCAGACTGACTGCTGGACAGAATGAGAGGCACCAGCAAGCAGCCATACTTGGGTATTGGCTTCCTTGAAACTCGGTCTATGCAGACATCAACTTTTTGGGCAATTAATGAGGCAAACTGTATAGAAACCTCTCCATCTGAGAGGGGTCTGTTTTCGCAGAAGAGGAGGGGAGCGGCTGAGGCAGTGCTGTCAGCTGTGTATCGGGGGCAGCTTGGCCCTGCTGTGGAGTCAGTTCACTGTGCTGGGTCACAGTATGGGAGGGTGACTCTTGTCTCTGAAGCAACACAATTCCAGCAAGCGTTAGGAGTTCAGAAGAGTCTCTCTATCAGAGAGTGACAGAAATTCAGTGTTAGTGTCAAGCACTGGACCTGTCTGATGTCAACATGAAGCTCCTGGGTCACCGTTAAAATACCTCGCACTGTGTCACCACAGTACAGGCAGTTTCCATCATCAGTAATGTGTCTTCTGGAGGTAGTCAAGGATGCAGCCATACCTCCTTGATTTCGGCTCCTCAGAGATTCCCATCACTCCCAGGAGGTTGTTCGCAGCTCCAGACCCCAGAGCCATCGTTAAGTTCCCGTTCCTATTACTGAGCCCGACGCAGGCAGAGGCGGGGGCGGAGGCCGGGGCGCCCCAGGGAGGCGGGCAGCGGGGCGGTGCAGCCGGCCCGGCCCTGCCCGGCCCTGCCNCCCGGGGCCGGGAGCGGGACCGGGAGCGGGACCGGGAGCAGGCCCTCCCGGGAGCCTGGAGGCGAGGGCCCGGGTGTAGCGGCGCCTCCTGGCCGCCCAGGGAGGCCTCACCCCGGGGCCGGGGCACCCCAGGGCCGGAGCCCCTATGGGCCCAGGCAGACTGCCTGGGGAGAGCCATCAGGCTCTGCCAGGAGCCCAGGCCCTCAGGATAGGGCAGGTCCATGGTCACACCATGGAAAGTCAGCCCACGGTTGTTCGTCAGGATCTGGCCTGGTGAGGGCAGCTGGGATCGGACACAGCCCCGTGATCAGCAGGCAGGCCCACGGTTCCTGGAGCAAGGGCGTTGCTGATGGAGACCGGCACTCCTGCAGCACTGCTGAGGCTGGTCCTGGGCCGAGCTTAAACACACTCGTGGGGTGCCCCAGGCTTGGCTGATCGGGACCATCAGGGCCCTGACAGCAGCCTACCCCCTCTGCCCTCTCTCCTTAGAGAGGTATGGGCTCAGGAGGGACTTGCTGTAGAGTGGTTTAATTGCTGTGTGGTCTCGGAGGGCCATTTAAGGGAACAGATATGAAAGAAAAGTCACTTGGAAGAGGATATGACATGAGGGACTTGGAGATAGGGATAGTCAGGTTGCCCGTGGCTTGGGAATAAAAAGAAACTGTTTAAACCAGCACTGGAAGGTCGCCAGAGGCTGAGTTCACCAGGAGCTGGGGCTTGAGCAAGAGTCAGCGATTGCCAGGTAGATGAGATGGTTTGAGGTCGAGCAAGTGTCTGGCTGGTTGTGGACCCATATCCCATGCACAGAGGCTCCTGGCCCTGAGGAGTGTGCAGGCAGGTGGCAGCAGTGACCTGCAGTGCAGCATGAAGCCAGCTGCTCTTGCAAATGTGCTAAATGTGGTGTGAAAGAAGCACCAAGGTAAAAGAGGGCAAGGTGGTAACAGTCTAATGCTGGAGGCAGCATTCTTATTCCCCAGACTGTCTTTTTGGTCCAGGACAGGTGCCTAGCGGGGGGAATTCTGCATGGTTCCCTCTTGCCAGATCTCCTGCACATTCTGGTCGGGCTGCAGCTGCTGCAGAGACAGAAACAAGGCTTCCTTCTCCTGCCTAAGGAAAGCTTATTTCTTCCTAGGAGCATAGCTAGTACGTGCTGGGAGGAGGATTCCCCAAACAGGCAGTCAAGAACGGCAGCTTGGGATGTTGAATGGGGAGCTATAAATCAGCAGGCTGCTAATTAAGACCACAGGAGACTGGTGAGTTACTAAAGACCTGTATTACTCTTTTCAGAGCGCTAGAGCATTAACAAGACCCCTGGGACCTACTCCAAGTACGTGACTCTCCAAGGACATCACCCTGTTTTGGGCATGCTCTCAGAGTTGAAGTTCCCTGTGCCCTGGGGACACATGGCAGCCAAGGCCTGGGGGCCCTCGGAGGGACACCCTGTGCTGTGTTTGCATGGCTGGTTGGACAATGCCAACACCTTTGACAAGCTCATTCCACTGCTCCCCAGAGGTAGGTCTGGCTCATCAGGAGGGCTTGTGTTGTGTGGCCGGGCTGCACATCTGATACTCTTTCCCTTTCAGGTTGTTATTACGTGGCAATGGATTTTTCTGGCCACGGTTTGTCGTCCCACCGACCCGCAGGCTGCACCTACCATTTCCTAGACTACGTGACCGATGTGCGCCGCGTGGCAGCAGGTGGGTGGCTGAAGGAGCCCCCCAGGGGGTGCTTGTGCAGGGGGTGCTGCATTGGTCCTGCTCTTTCCAATAAGCAAGCAGCATTTACTGCCAGGAGAGGAATCAGTTCCCCCTGCTTCTCAGATTGATGTTAGCCAGTGCTTTGTGACTGAATAAGCATCCCTCTTTCTCACTGTTTTGGGAAAGGAAGAAACTGTAAGCCCTGGGTGTTTCTATACTAAAAAAGCAGTAGTGGTGAAGCAGTGGATGCAACTAAATAGTTTTGCCAGACTGGCTTTTTGTAAGCAGTCAGTGACCCCTAACCAGTGTTAGGTGTAAGCTGGAAATTTCTGGTTCTCCCTGCTGGCAGTTTGCTACTTGCTTTAGTATCATACAAAGAAATCTGAAAGTCCAAGTGTCTTGTACTCCTAATAACTCCTGATGTAACTGTCCATCTGTATACTTGGCATATGTGGTTTTACATCCCCCATTCAGTACACAAAAGAGCCTCTGGAAGCTCTCAGATGTTCCAGAGGGTAAACCCCATCTTTCACTGAGGTATATTTCAGATGGGCAGCACTGATAAAGCTATTTTTCTATAAGCCTCCCAGAGTGCCCTAAAAATGGACTGAAGAGCCTGATGTGCTAAATGGTGCAGAAAGCTTTCACTTGGAATCAAACTTCCCCCAATGCAGCAGACCTGGCTCTGTGTCCTCACATGTCTTGCAGAATGCCCTGCAGCAGGATGCTCTGTCAAGGTCTCTCTTCCACCAGATGCTACCAAGTCCGGCTCCTCTGCTTCTTGCCAGTCTCATGTCTGGCAGTGAATGGGACTTTGCTGGAGTTTGTTTGACACACAGAGAGAGCTTGAGAGCTGTATGACTTAACTGCCACGGAAATGAAGTGGTGAATGCTCTTTTTCTTCAAAACCGGCCTACTTAGCTGCTTAGTTTCTGGATTAAGAAGCAAATGTGGCAGTCAAAAGCTCTCCTGGGAGAAAGGGCCCACGTCAGTGGAGAAGCAAGAAGATGTTGCTGCTCTGGTTTCTAATGTAGCACTATCTCTTTTTCTCTGTTGCCATTTAGCCTTGCAGTGGAGAAGGTTCACCCTGATGGGTCACAGTATGGGTAAGTGCTTAAGTCCTTGTAAACTGTGAGATTAATAGAAATCAGCAGATAATTAACTTCCAAGACATGCTGCTAAGAGCTGGTTGAAATATTGTATTATGCCGAGGTTCCTGCTTGAGTGATTCAAAAATCTCTGCCCGTGTTTGAAATGCCTGCTTTCAAGACCCTGTAGTACAGACAGTGGTGACTCTTGCTGTGAGCATTTCCCCCACTCACAGGGCAAACAGAGATTGGCAAAGAGGGGTGGTCTGTGCAGGAGAATTCACAGCAGCCCTTCCTGCCCGGTCCTCACAAAGCCTGAGAACAGACAGCCCATTTGGTGGGCTATAAAGCTGGCTGAGGGGAGCTGGACTCCAGGATCCATCCCTTCAAGCTTGGAGTATTTGATTTTGCCACAATTTGCAGTTTGCTTCCCAGGGCTACTCTGGTCACAGCTAACAGGACCTGCACACCAAGACAGTTTAAACAGTAACTCCTCCTTGGCTTGCTGCCTGAGGGAGGTGGGAATGCCACAAGATGGAGAATACAGCAGGTCAACAGCCCTGGTCTCTGCCTGCATGTTATGGGCTGGGAAAGATCTCCTCTGTACTGGGGTTTTGTCCCATGGTACAATGCACATTTTTATTTCTGAGGCAGCTCCTGCTGTGGGGAAGGTGAATTTCTGTTACCAGGGGCTGTTCTGTACATTACTAAGGACCCTCTTCTCCTTTGCAGGTGGGGCTGTGGCAGGAATGGTGAGTAAAGCATCATTTCTTCATGGGGTTGTGATTTCTGCAGCTGCAACAACAAATGGGAGAGGAATGAAGGGACAGACCTGGATCTCAGGAGAGGCCCTTCCCTGACCCCTTCTCCCATGCAGCAAGATAAAGACATCACTCAGTGCTCAGCTTTTCATTCTCTTATTGTTTCATCTCTCCTCAGTTCTGTTTCCTTTATCCTGAGATGGTGGACAAGCTGATCCTCCTGGAAAGTCTTGGCTTTCTTCTAGCTCCAGAGGTTAGAGCTCATATGTCCTTCCCTTCACTTTTTAAAAATACAAAAATAGATGGTTTTTTTTCTTTCCCTCACATGTTCAGAGAAAGCACTGATGTGACCACTTCCTGGCAGGTCACACAAGTCCCAGGGCTCTTCCTTTTGGCAGGCACTGATCTGCTCCTTGTTGCACAGACTGAAGTCTGTCTTTAGGGTGGCCCTTGGGGCACACTTGGTAGAGCTCCACATCCTGCAGTCCCTTAGCACTGAAATTTGCTTGTTTGTGCCAAGCCCTTGTACAAAGGAAACTGGAATCTCTGTCCAGGCAACTGCCAGCTGAGGTTATCTTTTTGCCAGCAGCTTGTTGGGTGATCTGGGTACAAGATTGGTGGGTTGCTTTTTCTGTTCCTGGTGGGTCATAAAGCTACACTCCCACCTTGCCATCATTACTACCGGATGCTGGAGCTTTCGTTGGCAGTAGAGGGACACAAGTCCTAGGTCAGAGAGACAAAAAATACCAAACTTTGGAGAGTTGTCCTCAACTCAGAAGTGAGGTAGGAAGAGTTAGAAAAGATGGCAAGGATAAAAAGTTAGTAAGTTCATTACAGCAGTATTGATGTTCCCTTTCTCCCAGAAATGGGCATTTTTAATAAGATACCCATAACTAGTACCAGTTCTGAGGGATGCTGAAGGGTGAAATTCCTTCTTCCACTCTCCAATAAGGGGTAAAATCACTCAGAATAAAGGGGTTACTGCTCTTCCCTACCTCTCTGTGTTCCAGGACACTGAGGCATGGCTGAAATCAAAAAGGAGGGTGATTGACAGACTACTGAGTCTGGAGGCAAAGCAGCCAACTCCCAAAGCACGGAGCCCCGAAGCAGCACTGCAGAGGTGTGTTCCCATCCACCCTCTTCATTTACCACCTGCCCTCACCTTGACAGAGTTACAGCTGCACAAATGAGAAAGGAAAACTGTCCCTGCATTTCACCTTTCAAGTCCTTTTCTGGAATCCCAGCAAGACCTTCTGCTGCCAGAAGCTGCTGCTTCTTCCTACTCCTTTCTGAAGCAGCCTGAGAACTCACTGTCACCTTGTCATGCCATTTTTGCTTCACTTCCTCTGTTTTTCCAGCATTACAATCTCTCTGCCATGTCTCCCTCAGGCTTTTAGAAGCAAACAGCCATCTGACAGCAGAGGGTGGGGCAATCCTGCTGCAGCGAGGAGCAACTGAGACACCCACTGGTAAGGGGCTGTGTGGTGCTGGGCCACTGCTGGGTGTGGGAGGGGACTGGTGCCAACAGCCATTGTCTTCTGCAGGGTACAGGGTGCCCTAGCTAGATATACACAGCTTGAATGGGATCAATCAAGTCTGGAGGCAGAGTTCTCCATTCCCAGCAACTGAGTTTGGTGCTCAAATCCTAGAACAGCTATAGAAAATAAATTTTAAAAAGGAGAAATCTGAATTAATCCTATTCCTTCCATCTCAGAAAGTCTTGGGCAGACCCCAAAAGTGAGTTGAAACAGAACAACTCCTGCTCCTATGAAACATGAAAACCTTCTGTTTTTTCTTTCCAGGGCTGGTGTATAACAGAGACATGAGAGCCCATACGGTGAGCACTGCTCTTCTGATATGCCCCCAGCTACTTTGGAGCCCTGAGCTTACAGAACCCTCAGATAAAGGATGCCTACTCACTGAGCTAGGCCCTGTCTCCACCCAGCCACTTACTTTCTGCTTCCCTAATTCCCACATGTCCTTTAAATGCTGCTTTTAAAAGAGCCTACACTTGATCATTGATTCAGCTTACAGAGTCACTGAAAAATGTTACCATTTGTTTTTTTAGAAGTTCTTCTGCCCCAGGGCCTCCTGGCCACATTTTCTTGCTGTTTTAACTCTTCATGCAGCAGATGGATGGATGCTTTCTGTCAGCTTTTTTGTCAGGTGACCTGAATAAGAAGGGGAGTGGAGCAAAGTCCTTAGGTTTGGTATTTTGATAGTTTTGTGCCACTTCTGAGCAAATAGGCCTCCTCTACCTGTGCTACTGCCAGGACATGGAAGCCAGGGTAAAGTACTGTCTCCTTTTTAGTAAAAGGATTTTTAAAGCTTTTCTCTATGAGATCATTCCCATATGTGCTGCAGCCCAGCAGGCAGTGTTGTTGGCAGCCCTGAAACACAGCTGGACAGAAGGAGCCTTTGCAGAGCCAGCTACTCCTGTGTGCAGCCTGGATGCTTGTCATGTCCCAGCATGGAAGCTTCAGGGCCACAGTTACTCCTACCTTCAGACCTACTTGTGCAGAAGGGCTTGGGGACACCCTCTGCCCCCAGCTGCCGTCCCTGACCTTTGACACTTTCCCTCTCTTTGCACCTACAGCAGAGTCGAGAGTTCCTAACAGTGGAGCAGTGTGTGAAGCTCCTGCAGAAGATCCAGAACCGTGTTCTCATCATTGTGTGAGTGAGGCACAAACCATACCAACCCTTGCAATCTCCCTCAGTGGAAGGAATGAAGGCTAGGAAGGAGTCCTCTACTACCCCTTCCTCTACACCCAGACTTTTGGCCAGCTGGTGTAACAGTACAGCTTCACACGTGAGAAGTATTTCCCAGTTCCCCACCACTGCCCTGGGTTGGGCAGGCTCCTGGAGAAGGCAGAGAACAACTGGAACATCCTCCCAACCTGGCACTCTACTTTCAGGCTGGGACTCCCTGGTCCAAGACTGACTACGGAAATGTTAGTCCTGCCTCATCTTCCCCATGCTCTTGGCTTCACAATCCCACCTAACAACTTTCCATTCCTTGGCACTACAGCAAGGGGCCATCCTGGCAAATACATGACCCTCCACAGCACCACACCTACTGTCCCCCTGACCTGACTCTACCCTAGTCAGCCACCCAGCCTGCCCCCTTCTCCAGGCCCCAAACCTCTTGCCTTGAGCAAACAGGTGAAACTCCATCTCCTCCAGCTGCTCCTGAAGCCCTCGGTCTGACTGAACTCCTGCAAGCTCTCTCCTGTGACACCTGGGGCAAGCAGCTCTGGGGACATGGCCAGTGCCTTGCAGAGTCCCACAAGCTGTTAAGCTGTCTGGGTGCACAGCTTGTTCTGCAAGTTGTCCTCTGCCTTTTTCCATCTCCTTGGAGGGCAAGGTGTGCAGGACTCTGGCTACCTTGGCTGGTGGGGTGCTGCCAGAAAACAAGAGGAAGTGCTAGCAGTTGAGAAAAGAGGTGCAGTTTTGGCTTCCCTGCTGTGTTTTTAGTATCATAAGAGGTTCAGGTTATTCCTGCTTGTCCGGAAATGTAACACTGTGATGAGCTCAAGTCCTCTGGGTCACAGAAAAGCCTTTGTGCCTGGGATGTCCCCTTGTCCCATCACCAGCACAGCAGGAGACAGCATGATCTTAGCTCTGCAGGAGATCTAATGCTGACTTCTCCAAGGCAACTGCCCTGGTACTTCCCTCTCTGAGCAGGGCACAACCTGGTTAAATAAGCAGCAGAGAGGCAGAAGGGACTGAGGGGAGATGTGGAAACTTTAAGGAAGGAACAAGTTAAGAGCAGAAGGCAGAATGGGGGCAGGGAATGATGTTCTTAAACCAGTTACAGAGCCAAGCCTAGGAGGACAATACTTAGCCAGTCTCCACTCTTGATACCACTAGGCAGTCACCCAAGGTTTTACACAGATAGTTTAATAGAAAATAGCTGCTTTAGCCAAGCTGTGTGGTGCACTCCAAGTACCATGTATGACCCTGTCACCTGCTGTTTACAAGCAGCCTGGAAAGAACAGTTGGGTCTGTCACCCTACTGTCTCGGGGACACTGCTTCTGCCCAGGACAGCCACAAAGACAAATGGAGGCACATGGATGCTGTACTGAGCCTCACTGTTGTTTTTCAGATCACAAGATGGACTCTTGGTACCGCACAACCTACCCAGCAGAAATCAGTTTGTGAAAGCCCTGCAGGAGGCATTCGAGTCTACCCTCAAAGAGGTGAGAGCAAACTTCATCCTTGCATCTCGATTTGCCACCAACCTGGGAGCAGCAGCTGGGAAGCAGCTGACCTTGGTGGACACCCTCCACTAGGTGATTTGTCCTGAACAGCACAGCCCTCACATGGGGTGGGGGGGGGGCAAGTCAACTTTGTCCCTGCTGCCCAAGTCCCAAGTTAGTACTGCCCTCTGGACCCAGCTCCTGCCTGGTTCTCCTATCTCTGTCCTGCCTCACTTGCCCTGTCCCTTCCCAGGAGTGTCACACAGCAAGCTGTGTGTGCCTGAGGGAGCACTTTCCTGGTCCACATCTTCTTGTGTCCTTTCCCTCCAGCACATCCAGCTAGCAGAAGTGCCTGGGAGTCATTTTGTGCACCTGAACGAGCCCGAGGTGGTATCTGGGATCATCAGCAACTTCCTGACAGCACAGAAAACCAGGGCCAGACTCTAGGAAGCTCTCACAGCTGCAGCAATCCAGGAGAACTGGGAGCTAACAAGCAAGCTCCAGAATTGTCACCATTCCTACCTCACATCCAACATCAGATTGTGATCTTTCCTATGTTTAGCTCACTGCAGGGTGGAAGCAGTTCTGCCAGGGTTTCTCTGAAGGAGAGCTGAACAAAGTATCTCATTTGACAAAGGGACAAGGAAACCTTGCTCTACTTCCAGCTCTCTGAGTACAAAGATAGAGAGGCCCAGAGTGGCCTTTCCCTTGGCTTACTCCAAACTTCACCCTCCAATGGAGCAGGACATAGGCAGAGGCATCCTTTGTGACAGCAGCAGCACCACCAGCTTTGGCACTGCAAGAGAGGTGGCTCATCTTGCCTCCTCCCTGAGGATGGTGTGGACAGGCTGCTCCCAGGATTTGACCTGAAAAACAAGGAAAGTGTTCTGCTTCTCTGCTTACTTCCATAGATGCCTGAGCTCAGAGGGCCTCAGTACCTCTGTTCCACTGCGAGAGCTACTGTTTTTTTAAGAATCAGCCTAAATAAGAGCTCAACTGTGCAGAGAAGGCCATTTTAATGAACACCAGAGAATGTTCCTAGTCCTCTAGCTGAAGCAGCTGGGAGAACTACAAATTATGAAAAAATTGGCAGAGATGATTTCTGCCCTAAATAAAGATTAATGTTCTAATGTTAAGTCTGTCTTCTTGACTCTACAGAAGAACAAACCTCCTTTCTCTTTCAGGCCGCTCACCCAAGCAGCTAAAATGCATCTTGGGAGGCAGCAATTTTTACACACTGTCTGCCTTAGGTAGGCCATATAAAGGATCTGTCTCCCAGTTAAATCGATGTAAAAAGCCCACTTTTTACAGGCAGGCCTGACATCTCTGCAAGCAATGCAAACTCTATTTGCAGTCGGTTTTTTAGGAGAGGGTACATCCATTTTATCTCAGCTCTCTGGAATTTACCACCACTTCCAGCTTACATTCATAGTCTCATCTCTAGCGAGGCTGCAAGTAGTAAAATAAATGTATAAAAGCCTGGGGCTGTGTGGGTTACTTCAATCACAGACCTACCACTATGTCCAAAGCTGCACAAAAGCTATAGGAGCAGTACAAGAGCATTGCCCCACACCTAAACACGCCTGCTGCCATCCTTACCTGCCTTCTGTGGGCTGGGAACAGGTTAAGTGGAAACAGGGCATGGAGAGTCTGGTTTCTCCTTCCAAACCAGGCTGCTCAAAGTGGCATTTGTTCTTGCAACAGTGCTGGGTATCAGGAATTTCCCATGGTCTAAACATGGCTGCAGAGCTCCATGCACAGCTGGATGATCGGGTACCGCCAACACTTGGCTAACGGGAGGGAATTGCCAAGAGAAGGGGTAGGGCTCTGTACCAAACCACTGATCTTTCCTTGTGACAACAGGTCGCAGTTAGGTTTTTCCTGAAGTCACTTCCCTCCTCGTTCCTTCAATAAAACCTGCAAAGGAGCACCAGGCTACAAACCATGATTTTCACCCCCACCCCAGCACACAAGAAGCTGTTTCCCACAGGAGACTGGAGTGGAGAGAGAAGCATTCCCATGTTCTGAAAACAGTAGCAGCAGTTTATTTACAGTTCTTCAGCCCCTGCAGAGGCTGCACTAGGTCAATCTCAGTTCTCACCAAGCTTTAGGAGGTGCAGTTTTGGGTGGCAGGGAGATACAGGTTGTCACAGGATGTGCCTCAGCCCCTTGACCTGAGCACCCTGAGAAGTGGTGCTGTGGGGCTGAATGACAAGAGCAGGAGGATACTGGTGCAAGTAAAGGGAACTCTCCTCCAGCAGCAGTTGCTGGGATCTCCCATTTCAGATCCAAGGGTAGAGGCAACCCCAAGCTGCCTCAATTCCTCAAAATCCTTTGGCAAATGGAGTCAGGAGGCATCTCTCCTACCCTCTCCAGTACATGCACCTGAGGAACAGCTCAGCACAACCTAGTATGGGCGAAACTTGCGCTGGGCTCGCATCAGTGCGATCCTCTGCTTGTCCTCCTCAAATTTCTTCCTCAATTGGGCAATGTCTAAAACACAGAGAAAGAACAGGTCACACGAGAGCAGCAGACCTCCCTCTCCTGCGAGCTTCACTTCCACACAGTGTGTGGCTCAGTCCCAACAGCCACAAACACACACTTCCCAGAGCGGGTCCTTTTACAGCTCGGCCCAGTGCCAAGCTGGAGCTCCAGCTGTTCATTTCCTGCGGTGCTGCAGCTCCCTCTTGGGGAGGAATCGGCTAGTTTCCCCCTTCAATCGCTGCCTTTGTGAGGACTGAATAGACATCTCTTGGAAAACCACAACCTACACATCCTCCCACAAAATATCCCAGCAGCCATGCTAGGACAGGTGGTGGTAAAAGGCCACTCAGATCCAACCAGCCAGCAGCTGGACGTAGCCTCCCCTGCAGGCAGAAGGAGCAGGGGTAGGAGGAGACTTGCACACTCACGCTCTCTCTTGGTCTCACGATGCTGCCAGGCATAGAAGTTGAGCAGCTCTTTGCGGGCCCTTTTCTGTCTCTCCTTCTCCAGCACGCGCAGGTTGGCAGCCTCTGTCCGGGGCAGGCCAGGCTTCCGGCCCTTCCGGGTCACCTTCACCCAGCCCTCCTCATCCGGAACACCCTCCTCCTTGGCTGCTTTGGCTTCTTCCTGTAAGGACAGGAGCGTGAGGCAGCCCAGGGCAGATGCACAGCCTAATGCACAGCTCCCCACAGCCCTCCCTTAAACACAGGCAAAGTTACAGCTCCTGCTTGCACACAAGATTTAAAGGAAGGCATGGGATCAGGGCTGCAGGCATTCAGCTCTCAGTCACAACACTGTATGTCAGCCACAAACCAATTTATTTGTGGATATCTACTGTAAGCCCTAGGAGAGGGGTCAGGTGTTGCAGACCAAACCTGGGTCTGACTGCCCACCAGTAACTGGGAGTAAAAAACCTCTGCTAAACAGAAAGACCCTCAGCCCTTTCCACTATGGCCAGAGTGCTAAGAAATCTCTCTTCTTTCCCTCTGTCCCAAGAAAACTGCTGAGTTGGGTTCCCTCCCTAGCCTGGGCTCACCTCTGCCATCTTTTTATCATAGTCTTGCATGTAGGCATCCACCTCAGCCTTCAGCTCCTTCGGATCCACGATGGAGGCCTCATAGCTGGCAATCCACTCTGAGACAGAGAGGGCACAAGTCAGCAGTAGCTGCTGTTAGAAGCAGGCACGTGTGGTGCTTCTGGGCAGCTCTAGAGCGGACTCTAGAGCTGGGGAAGGACACATTGTTCCCATTTGTGTTCAGCTTCCCCCTTGTCACGGCTCAAACCGACTTGGCTGTGAGCACAACCAATATGCAATAGGCAGAAGTGGGCTAGCCTTAAGCCCAAGGGGCATGACATTCAGGGCTGTGCTTCTGTCAAGGGGTTATATGTGAAGTGCTGTCAACTTGACAGACATCCAGTGCCTGTTGCATGAGTCTGGTCTCCATTTTGAGGACAAGATGCAGACAGCATCTCTGAATCTATACAATACTGAAAAAATGTCAGGAAAAAGGACCCTTCCAAGTGTCCCCACTCTCCCATAAGGTCACTGGACCAAACTTCAACATCTGGTTCAATAAGATTGCTACCCTGATAATAATAATAGCACACAAAACACTGAACATCCCCCATCTTAGAACAAAATGGGACATGCAGGATAGAAGTCAGCAAACAAAGAGTACAGTCCTTCCCTGGCATTAGCCCGTAGAAAGATAGCTGGAGCTAACATACTGCTAATGCCGGTTTTCACAGGGTGCCTCTCGGTTGATATTAGCAAGGGACCGTCCTGTGAGAGAGCCTTGGCTGCCTGGACAGCTGCTGGTTTCCTGAACACCACGTATGCTACTTGAAATCCCTGAAAGAAAAAAAACACCCAGGTGAGTCAGATATGTCAGAGAAATTGGTGATGGAGCAAGGAACTGCAGTACAAATAACTTAAAAAAATAAAACAAAAATCAAACCACAAGTGGCAGTAGGACAGCAAAAAAAAGGTAGTGTAAACTTAAGTAAGCAATCATGTCACCCAATGCCCCATATGGTTTCCTGTGCTTCATGTTCTGAAGAGACCCATTCAGTACCTGCCATCTTTTCCCACTAAAGCATCGGTATTCCTCTCCTCCGCCCAAGTTTTACCTTTAGAGTTTTGTGGTCGAAGAATTTGGACCTCAGTTTATCTTTTTTCTCTCCTAGCCCTGGCTTGTCACACATGTCCACCGACTGCACATGCCCGCAGCGAGAGAACAGCCTAGACAGAGAGTCCTTAACATAGAGAGTAAGAGAAAACATAAGGTACAGCAAAGCAGAAGCGATGCCTCCCTCGAACAGCCTGCAGAGCTCTCCGGGCGCTCCCTGGCTCCGGCCCGGCCCTCTGCCCTCAGCAGCCCCCACGCACGCCGGCTCCCGGGCCCCCAGGGCCTTGCCCTCGGCCCCCAGGCACCCGCACTCACCGGGCCGCAGTACGGGGGCACGTTGAGGACGAAGAGCGTGCGGCGAGGCGGGTGCGCGGTGTCGGCCCCTTCCCGCACCTGGTGCTCCTTCACCAAAAGCCAGTGCGGCGAGCGCTGCCGCTCCACGAACTTCACCGCCAGAGCTGCGAGGGACGTGCCGCTCTGAGAGGCTGCTGC
>VXBQ01016667.1:0-16722 GCA_013400175.1 Phainopepla nitens | reverse complement strand
GGTTGAGTTTATGTTTTTGTAAAAACAGTGTAAAACTCGGGCACTGTCCTTAATCTGAGAGAAGCAAATAAATCTTAAAGAGATGTAGGAGCATTCAAAGGCAATTGTTTTTAAAGACTCTTGTTAATTAAAAAAAACCCTCAAAAACCTCTACAGACGAACTTGTAATGGAAGACAGGACTATTTCAAAAATAATGACGCAAGACTAACGTAGGAGGTTACATAATATGACATGATGTAGAGAGTTGATCCAACCAAATATCAAGTTCATGAACATTATCAAAACCTACATGCAAAAGGCATGAAAATATAACAAACCTGCACAATTGTAGCATTTTTGAAAGTCCTCACATTTTTGAAATAAAAGAAGGAAACCCAAAACAAACAAAAAACCCACCTGTCCTGGCCAGCCATTTAATTTAATGTCTAAATTAATGCACATTAATTCAGAGTGCAGGCAATTAGTATTTCATATGGAAGTTCATAATTTCTACCAGCCCAGAAGGTAAAAAAAACCCTACGAAAATATAACCATGCTGCATGAGAATAAATGTAGACAGAAGGTGGTAGGTTTGAAATCACGATTAGTGTGACAACTGCAGGATGTCCAGGAGAAATTGGAGAGCCAAGGTGAACTACCTGAAAAGGACTGGAAATAACCTGCTAAGAACTGGGAATAAACAGTTACTCTTGTTTCAGTGCCCAACAGAAGCAGCCATGCAATGGTGCATTTAAGAGCTGACCAAATCCAGAATACCAGTGTACACCAAGACATTGCTGAAAGACAAGCCATAGGGTGATGGTTAGACAACCACTTAATTCACTGATTTGTAAAAAATAAGAATACGCTGCCATAGATCAGAGCTATGGAAGAGAGCAGACAGTAGTTCTTTGAAGGAAGTATGTCAATGCCATCATAAACTCTCAGATAACCTAAACATAATGCAGAGTTTAACAGTAAGTTAAAATGCATCTTACCATTTGTCTTTTCAAAAGGACAATATTAAAAAAAATCCTTGAGTCTCCCCATTCTTTCAGAAGAGGCAAAAGATGCCCTCACAATACACGTCTTCACATTTACACAGCCTTCTGTCTAGCTGGTAATGAAAGTATCTTACTTTCCCTAGAACAGGTACCCTGATTTCAGAGCTGGTTTTGCTATAAAATTACTTTTTAAATGACTAGGTTGTCAGTAACAAAGGCTGCTCTTTTTTTCTGTAAAAAGAGAATTGGAATTATATGGACACAAATGGCTTCAATTTAGTAGCAAGAGTCAGCTGCTAATTTCTACGATCCAGGTTAAAAGGTGGATGAGTAACTGTTCTCTCACCCATAAGCTCCTCTTGCTCTTCATCACATTATCAGTTTTGAAATTTCTATGTTCACCTAGAAAGCACAACTGACTCAATACTGGAACACCACCAGTTATCTTTAGTTGCTTCAAAGCATCTAAAAAAGTTTAGAATCCACTCTCTGTATAACAAACATTTATTCAGAAACAGGTAATACATTATCTTCTCCAACCCTTAATGTTTCCTCCCCCCCCCTTTTTTTTATTAAAACACAGGTATTTGGTGGGCAATCTAAAAAAGGAGAACAATAGCTGTCTTAGGTCCCCTCTCCTACAAACATCTGCTGTTCACATGAAGCACCCTACCAATCACGGTGTCACTGGCCTTCAAACCAAAGAGGGTACTCCAGAAAAACAAGTCCTGCCAAGTCCTTATTATTTCCATGGCTAAAAGGGATACAGTGAGATAGAGGAATGGTCTGCACAAGCTAGATAGAAGAAAGAGTTCATACAGAACAAGAAAGCAAATGAAATGTGGGGTTGTCCAAGAAATGGAATCTGGACTTCCAGGAGCTCTCAGCAGAGCTGGACAGAACGGATTAGGTCAGTCTCCCAGCTAGTAGGATCAAGTTCAAACCCCAACGAGATTCTGGAAGTTATTCTCAAGCTTTCCTCTCTTCCAATACAATTTGAACAAACACAACCGAGTGGAGCTACTGGGAGTTTCAACACCCAAGGCACCGGTGCGGTACAAACAACGGCAAGTACCGAAGTGCCACCTCGTGGCCTGTCACACACACTCGCTGGCCCACGCCACCTCCTCGCCGCCCCGCACGGGACTTGACACTCCTCTCCCGTGTTCCCTACACGGCGCTAAGTGCCCTCTGCTCCTAAACCTCTCCGTTAAGCCACACACTTGCAGCAATCATCCTTCAAATGCAGGCAGGCCAGCAGCATAACAGCACAGCAGCCAAAGAAGGCCCGAATAGCATCTCTCAAAGAAACGAGTTCGCAGACACAAGACTTCGTGTGTATTAGGATCTAAAAAGGGTCCTAGGTCCTTCCTTTTCACAGGAGACTGGCTGAGTTAGAAGGCCAGAAAGAAACTCATGTCCATGCATCAGCAGGAGGAGGCAATATAGTCTAACAGGAGTCAAACAGCTGGGTTTCTTCTAGCTCTGAACATGACTGGCTCTTAGTTTTTCAGTCCAGAAAGAGGAGAGCAACTGAGCCCGACCCTCCAGAGCAAATATATTCATTGTACAAATGCCAGAACAACCCCCCAGTACTACCAGAGCTGCAACACCCCCGCCCATAGCACAATGGCTGGTGCACTTGTGCATACGTCCTTTCTGCCTGCTGTCAAACGCTGCAGGTAGCTCAGCTTTTCCCACTCTGAGGAGTCCCAGCTGCTGAGCAGGAAAGCGCCCAACAGCCAGAAGGAAGATTATGCCACCAAGGGCATACAAGTCCTTTCTGGACAGAGCCCAACCTGCCTTTGCACCCAGCGCAGCAACTTCAGAAACAATGTGGTGCTCTTGCCTGTGGACAATCAAAGAGATGCACCTTTTAGTTAAAGGTCAGTCAGAAGACAAGAGAAGGAGATCACCACTCCTTCCTTCGAAATCTATGTGCACTTTTAATGGCCACTGGGGGCTTTGGAATAAAGGATGGAGTTACATGGTATATGCTTGGTAATACATTACTGGCAGAAGGGGAAGGTTATTCTCTTGGGGAAAAAAAATCATGGAAGAAAACTCCAACTATGAAAACAGAAAGTACACACACAAGAGGAGACACTATTGTACAGTAAGGTAGCGATCATAGAAAACAAAAATTTTCAGGACAGGCAAATGCAAATGCACTCCTGCACTTTCCTCATCCCCCAACTTCTATGAGTTTTCCAGTCCACTGCTTGCTCCCCCCTCTCAGAGTTTAATTTTGAATTCTGTCGGCTGCACAGAGGCAGAGACCCCTGAGGATTTGAAGAGTGCCTTCACGATAGTTTCAGGGTCCACTTCAGCTGGGGGATTTGAGGAGGCGCTTGACCGGCGTGGTTCCCCTTCCTTCTTCACTGAAGGAGTATCACTCAGTCGGCTGGAGGATTAAAAAACAAACTTAGAAGGGCAGTATTTAACCTCTCTTTGTGATAAATAAATTTTAACACGGTGCCTGCATTCACTGTTATTGGTAAGGGGGAAACACCGATATCAGAGATCAAGGTTTTAAATATGCTTTTCTCACAAGAAAACATCCTCGTCTCAGATTATTTTTGAGCCTCAGGGCTGAGAACACTATGTAGTTAAGCTACATTGCACTCCACTCAACATACTGTGCCACAGAAGGGGAGAGAAAGAAAATTCATGAGACAACAGTTCTCAAAATAGAACCTGCAAAGGCATTTGGACCTTTTCCCCACTGAAGGACACTTACAGCAATATAGGCTGGTCTGAGGTGATGACATTCCCATTCATATGAAGATTGCATTTCATTGGCTGACCTAAATAAAAACAAAACACAGAATTTATTCTATCAGAATTGGGGTAAGGCAAGATCCTTGAAACATCACACAACAGTGCAAGCAATAGAGTTCGACATGCTGGGGAAGTATGAGAAACAACAGCTGATTAATCTTTTGTTGCAGAATCAGAGCAACAGAAGAGCCATTGAAACACTCAGTACCATATGAAGATCATACTAATTAACAAGTTACACAGAAGTATGAAGCCCTTAGCAGGGACACAAAAGGATCTCCCATTCTTAGCTGTCTGCTCCTCATCTGACATCCGTAACATGTCACTCATCTAAAGAAAGAAAAGCATCTATTTCCAGCTAAAACTTAACAGTTCAACATGGTTTAAAAATAAAACTGCATTATTCAAAGTTTACAGAGATTCTGACACTGTTTTACAAGTCCAATTCAAAATGTCTCTGAGTACACCCTGAAACTACTGCAAATACTAGTTTTACTTGTACTTTGCAAGCAGCTCTGTAAGCAGGTAAAGCCTTCCTAAGGACTTTCAAGCTCTTGGTACCAAATTAGAAACACAAGAAATGTTATTTGAAAGTTAGAGCAGGAGACTTATCAGGACCCTGCCTCCAGCTCTGAACCTTCTTCTTCTAGGAGAATGTAGATTACTTAAATTGCATTTAAATAAACGGTGGATATATTCAGCTAGTTACACAGCAATTATTATCTTATCTAGCTCTTGAATTGATTTTCTGGTATTTCTCTCTTGCTAGCATATTAGCACGTGAGATGCTTTTAAACCTTCCACTCAGGTGGAAAAGTCATTCTTGATTTATTTATCGTACATGCAACTCTGCATCAAGCTTACCATCTAAACACCTGTTGTTGTATTTCTTATATGCTGTGATAGCATCTTCTTTCTTCACAAATACTACCTCAGCCACTCCAGGGTGCACCAGCCGGGCTCGCTTCAGAGCACCACACACACAGAATAACTCCTGAGGGCAGAGAGTCAGTCATGACCAGGGTCACATCAAAGGCTCTTCATGACAAGGGTTTACTTGCTTCATCACACCACCCATCCTGCTTATTAAATATCTGATAGGATCTGGACACTTGTCTTACTGTGTTTGTTATGGTATAAGTACCTGGCACTAGCAATAGAGACTACATAAGGAGGGAGGTTCAGGGCCAGTACCCAGTAATGTTCTTCACACAGGAAGACCAGATTCACTCTCAGCCCGGTGAGAACGGAAGCCCCTAAATAATTTGGATTGGGGCATAAGTTTGGGTAGAGGAATCATTTGGCATAAACTTTTCTTCTAAGTGACGTCACGCATCTCAAAATATTCTGTGGGATTTTGTCCCATGTTTTTAAACACACGCTTTTTAAAAAAATGTAAACAACCCCAAACAATCAGGAACCCTCAAAGTTTTTGCACAGACAGTAAACCCACATGACACCCCTCTTCACTGCATTCGCCAGAGATCAAGTGATTTATCATAAGAGGTAGGATAAGGAAAGGAAGTGTCACTTATGCTCAGTTTGGCAGTAAGCAACACTCACAACAATATCTTCTTCTGTGACTCGAGGATGCAGATTATTTACAGTCATCTTCGTGCCTTCCAAAGGACTGAAGGCCAGCTGCCAATACAAACAAATGCATCACACAACAAAGGTCAGAAATACAGCACGAAATACAGCACAGCAGAGAAAGCAATAAAAAGTAACTAAGGGTATGTCAGGGAATGTCTGCACACATGCACACACAAAGGAGAGAGCTACAGCTAGTAATGGGAAATATCAAAGCTGTTTACTAAAGCCCAGCTCATTTGATGGCAAAAAGGAGCTCCATGCTCGCTTCTCTGAAGTAACTTTTCACTCTTATTCCCAAGAATAATGCTAATTTAATCTGCATACACAGTACCCTGGTCATGCCCACGCTTTTAATAGCCTGTCTCTGTTGTACTCTACACCAGCCAGCAAACTCCAATATACAGCTCCAGCCTCTCAAGAGCATGCTGAATTCAACACACCTAGAACACCTGGTGGGTTATTTGTACCCAGCATCAGGCAGTTTGGCAAAGCAATTCCAGGCAGGCTGTCTACAAATTGCCTGGGAGGTCTCACTTGTACGTGAGAATGTGTACATTTGGAAGAACTCTTTTTTTCTCTTTGCTAGCTGGAGTGGACATACAACATAGCAAATAGTGTTAAAACACTATTCCTAGGGACGTGAAAGCCACCAAGGAGTGTCCAAACAACAACTGCCACCTCCCTATAATATGGATTCCTCCAGGACCATGTGCAGGAAAAGGATGTTTAGACAGGTTTCAAATTCTTGGGACATGGACTGCAGTTATCAGAATAACCCTGATGACGTCCCAGAACTAATGGTGAAAGACAAGCAGAAATGAGCTGCTCACTCATGTCATTGGTCATGTCCAATGAACAGCAAGTTTCAGACGTTTCAGAGACTCCTACAAAGAGCATTCTCCCCTTCCCTGAGCTCACCTCAACAGGTGCTGGCTCTTTGTGAGGCGTTTCCTTTGTCACTAAGGTCCGGGACATGTTTGTCAAGGCCTTTGTCCGCATAGGAGGGGAAGGTGCAGGTGGAGCTGTGTATGTATCGTTCTGGACCACTTTAGTCAGGGGAACAGTCTTGGACAGAGAGAATTTATTGCTGCTCAAACCAGTCTACAGGAAGAAAAAAAGAAAGTATCTCAGAGCTGCAGCCTACAAAAGCCATCACTGTTCTTCAAGCACCACCACTTGAGTATTAATAGTATGCACCAAAACCTGCCTGTCCTTCCCAGGGTCAAAACCACTACAGGGCTGGAGATTTTCAAAAGGTTCTGAGGGAAAAAAAAAAAAAAAAATCAGCAAAAGTTGCTGGGCATAAACATAAAAAGGTATGCTTATCCAGAAAGAGCACTTCTCTCATAAGTACTTTTTGGTTTCATACTTTTCTTAAATGAACTTTAACAATGTGATCTGAATTTGAAAAGCTCCTTTCATCCAAAGATTTTCAAGTACTTCACAAAGTGTTCGCAAAGATTGCTCTTTAACAGTGAGACTGAGAAGTCCCAGGGAAAAAAAAAAAAAAAAGCAGTAATTCCTCAGAATCACCAAGCTAGGGCCCACAAAGACATGGAACATAGGTTCAAATACCTGAGTTTAAAGCAAGACTAAAACTTGTGCTTGGAAGCTGCTGTGAGCACTGGAAAAAACAAATTTAGTCCTGAATAAAAAAACCTCAAAAACCCTCATAAGATTATTTGAGAATCACAAATAGCCAGAAGCTCTATTCTGAATACCCACATGAGGAAATAAATTCCTGGGGTAATCACTGTACTAAAGTGCCTGTGTGATGGTAAAACCAGGTGAATTTGCTTTTCCAAACCCAGAAACTCAGCCCAAACCTATGCCCAGCTCCCATGTCTGAAACAGGGCTAACTTCAAAGACACATTAGGTTGGCAAGGGCCTTATCCAGCTAAGCACTGAATATTCAACAGTGACAACTGCACAACCTCTCTGGGTCCCTGTGCCAGATGCTGATCAATACCATGAGAATTTCACCAACTAGAATTTCTTTTGCTGCAGCACATTTATTGGTTTGTCTTCTCCATGGTCAATCCTGAAAAGGACCTGGGTTTTGCCTTTTCCAGGTGGTCCTGTCCACTCTTTCTGACTTTTCCAGGCAGTGAGAGTGGACAGATCTCACTACAGCCTTCTCAGCCTTGAGACACTGCTCTCCCACCCTCTCCTCATGCATAATATAGTGTAGCCCTCTGACCACCCTGTTTACTGGTCCCAGTCATGTCTTTCTTGTATTGCAGAGCCACAAGACAGGCACAGAATTCTGGATGCATTCTCAAAATATCAAACAGGAGTAATTATCTTCCTTGACTAATTATCTACAGTTGGCTTTGTTGCTGGAAGGAACTCATCCCTAGCAGATCACCCAGTAGGACCCCCAGGCTCCTTCCTACAAAGCTGCTTTCTAGCCAGTCAGTTCTCACTTTAAGCTGCAGAGGGTCATCCCATGCCAAAAGCAGGACCTTACATATGTCTGTACTGAAATTCCATCTTCTCCAGACCAAGAGTCCTCCCCAACAAGATGCCTACTAAGATTTTTGCACAGCAAGAGATTTCCTGCTTTGATGCCCAGTCTCCAGAAGCAGCAGAAAGCTTCCCTTGCTAGTTTACTCAAACAGTAACATGACAGGTTCAATGCAGTTCATCAAGAAGAAAGTCAAGAGCCAGGATGCAGTAACCTGCTAGCAGGGCAGAAAGCACACATTCTGGCTGCTAAGAGCCCATAAAACCAGTTCCCCTAAAAGGACTCTGCTCCAAAAATAACAGTAGAAGCACTGGCACAAAGGAAGGGTGGGGTGAAGAGCAAATATTTGAGAAGAAAACATCATTTGCAGACTTTAAAAAGAACTGTCTGATAGATAAGTGCTGTAAAGACACAGCCTCTGTGTCCATGCAACGTGAGCATGGCACGGTGGGGACTGTTCAGGTAATCCCTTACCGAGTTGTGCAGGAAACTGTTTGTGGTGGTGATTTTCATCTGTTTGCTAGGAAGGGGAGAGATGCTTTCATCATCATCTTCTGTGTCATACAGACCCTGAAGTGAAGAAGGTAATAGTTTACACACAGGCAGATTTCATTGAGACATTTCAAAAATAGGTGGTTTTCTCCTGCCTTCGACCATCTTCAGCTAATGAATATGATTACACTGGATTTTAGCTTCAGGTATGCAAGTCCATGCCAAAACATCAGTATAAAAACTGTCAGACTTCCTTCCCAAGAACACCACAGTAAAACTGTTTCCCAAGATATACTGAAATCACATACAGATTCCTCTACTCCTGGACCTCAACAGGACTGCTGAAGCTACATCAATGGAATAAAGCCTCAGTGTCTTACTTTTTAGCACCCTCCTACCTTTACAGCTGAAGCCCATGCATGTGATTTTTGAAGTAGTTTGGGGGTGTGTGGTGTTGGCTTTTTGTTTGTTTTTTTTTTGTAATTAAACAAATACCCACTGAATACACCTAAACTGAACATTCATTTTGAATAGGCTGCTTTCCTTAGCACAGAACATGTCCATCTGGCCCTAGAAAACACTGCACTAGGAGCTTTATTGAATGAATAATTAATTTTCCAGTTCAACTTAACACTCATAGCCTTGGCCTTAAAATACTGAGGTGAACTCCTACAGAAGCATTTTTTTTTCATTGACTTTAAATAATGTCAAGAAAAAGTCTAGACACATACAGCAGTGCCCAGAACATAAGAAATCATAACTGCAAACAGTTTCTCATTAATTCAGTAAAAAGGTAAAGAAAAATGGAGGGATTAGCAATGAGAGCTTGGAAAAATCAGTGGGGTGTCATGATAGCATAGAATTAAAATGTTTCTAAAATCATGGGGATATTTTAGGGAAGAAAGATTGGGCCTGGTAGGCCCTGGGAAACGTTAGGCTTGCTAGATCATTTGAAACTGCACCTGTATAATCATGTAATGACTATGATAGATGAGATGATTGTTAACTGCACCTGTGTAACCATTTAATGACTATGATAAACGATATGATTGTTATATAATTAAGAACTGTAACAAGAATCATGAGAAACCATGTTTGGGGGGTTTGATGGAAATCACAAGAATCCATGAAATTGGATGAAATCAATGCATACAATAGAACAATATAAATTTGATAATTAACATGTAGTTATGTAACAATAAGGGTATAAAACTGTGCTCATCTCAAACCTATGGTGGAGTCAGATTTGGATCTGTACCCCTGACACAGAGAGCTCTTCAGTAAAAGCATCTGCATATAATCATCCTGTGATTATGTGTTCCTGAACGCTAATAAGTCATAGTCAGCAAGATTCTGGTTTACAAACAGGGAACTTGTTCCAGTCACAGAAATGCTATGAAGGGAAAAAAAAAAACAAAAATGGACAGAGAACAGAAGAGAATTGTGCAGAAAATAAAAGAGCTGGGAAAAACACTAGGCGTCAGGAAAATGGACTTGAGTTTGAGAGAAAATGAAATGGATCCCATGTTTACAGTGATGAGGTCAGAATAATGAAGACACTTCCTTAAACATCTGGGATAGGTGAGGGTAGCAGGCCAGCATAAAGGTAACATACACAAATAGCTGAAGTTACTATAATCATGGCAAAAATGTCACCTGACATGATATTGTGAATGACAGTTTTCCAGTATTTCATGCAATACTTCATGTGCATATAACAAAATAGCTTAAGTAATAAAAACGTGCAATTTTTCTTAGACAGCACCCAAGGTCGTAGGGAGGCTGAATGGCTGGGGGCTGCAACAAAGGCCTTCAAAACTGGGAAAGAATACTCTAGGGTCTTTCTCAAAATCTGCTTGATAAGGGCTACGGGAACTTTGGAAGTACATCAGAATACTAATTAATATCATTCCCTATCAGGATTCCAGCAGTGGCCCACAGCTGGGATTTCACAGGAAGGTGAAATCCCACCTCACTGCAGCACATCTGACCAGGTACAATCACATCCTCCCTCTGAAGAGGCTGGCAGCATGGTGAATCAAAACAACCAACAACTTGATCTGATATCATGTCATTAAGAAATGTACAGAAAAACCTCAGAGCTAGAGGTCAGCCTCTAGGGGAAAAAATACCATTAGCACACACACATAAAACTGGGAATATCTACTCATTCAGATAATACCCTACGAATCAAGATAAATGATACTGAATGAAAACTTCAATTACCATGAAACTATCTTAACCACACAAGACATGGAAGCTAAGCTGATGGAGAACTTCCAAGCACTTTTCTTTCCTACTTCAGAATTTTCTTTGCACCTGCCAGTGTTTACAGACAGATTTTCTTCCCTGCCAAAGGTAACAAACAAAATACAGGGTAAGTACACACCTGTTTATGTGTATGATTGTTCACCACATTGATCCTCATTCCTGCTGGATGAGAGTGTCCAGGACCTGGAGCCTTCTGCTACAGTTAGAAAGAAAGAACCAAAGCATTAAGCACTACAGTCTATCAGGTCCTCATTTCAGAAAATCAAAGCTTTGGCTGAATACCCTGAGATCACTTAAATGAAACTGACCTTCCTGCTTTGAAATATATTACCACAATATGCTCTTAGGTAACACGTGTATTTCCTGTGATATGTTCAGTAAGAGATAGCTTCACTTAAATTAAAATCTAAGACCACATGAAGAAATGGATTCAAATTACTTAGGGTTTAGTCCAAGATTATTGGGAAGTTAACTTCGGTCCTGTCTGACCTGATCTATGTTTCTGCCAATACAAAACCATGAACCGGGTGAATCAGAAAGTAAGTATCTCTTCTTTCATGCTACAGGTAACTAAACACACATCTCTCTGTCAAACAAAAGGAGAAATATATACTGCCCCTTAGTACTAGAGCTGGAATAAGCTGTAGTGGAATCAAATGATGCACAGGGAAGTGGAGCTGCCCCTTCTGCAGTCCATTATACCAAGAAACAGGCAAACCACAACAGAAGGAGGTAGGGAATGTAGCCGTAGTAACGGATAACTGAAATCATGCTACAACACCCTTAAAAATGCGCTTGTTTTTTGAAAAAGCTGGAAGCTGTCCATTAAAGAATAAATATTCTTACAAAAATAATCCACACAGGTAATAAAATCTTCAGATTTGCATTTTCTCTAGACTGCAACATATACCATAGCACCTCACGTTTCAATTTGCTAATCAATTCAGAAACAAGGATACCCGTCCTACAGAAACAGCAGCAGACCGATGGTAATTCTTGGGTTTCAACGATTTTTCCTTGCTTTATGAAAAACAAGACCTCAGGACAGCACATTTAGAGCTGTGTGCTGTACCTTGGATCAAGATACACTAGTCTGATGCCACTTCCATGTTCAGGAACATAGGAGGGTCAGAGACAATTGAGAATTTGAGTACAAAGATATTTTTTTTAAATTTAGATAATTGCATATGTGCAAGGTTCTGTCTATAGTCTGACTCACCATTTTACCCTGTGTATAAATATGTATGTTCCCTTGCACTATGTTGTCTAACAAACAGAAAATACTATTGGTCAGAACAAGTCAAGCAAAAAACTCACAAAACACCAGGTCAGAACAAACAGCTACTGCACCAAGTCTCTGGAAACTACCTTAATTCCTACAAACTTCCTAGGAAATGTTCAATCCTTCATGGCTGATGCTGGTAATTTGGCTTAGAAGGGCAGCAAGAGTACTAATCACCCTCCTAATTAACGACTGCTGAACAGCCTGCTCTGTGATTAGCCCTTCTTCCTGCCTCAAGTAGTGCTGCCTTTCTCCTTCTTACATCAGCCTGGCAGGAAACCTGCCGAGTAGTGGGAAACTTCCTAGGCCAGTCTGCAGAAGGAACACGCTTGATGCTCTTCAGCGAAACGCACAGCTGAAGAGAAAGCACGCTCCTCCAGGCTTTCAAACTGATGACAATAGGAGATTTCTGGGTATAAGTAAGCACACTGCTGATTTTTGGGAGGATGAAAATGGAAGAGGTAAGGCTAGGAACTTCAGTTACATGCTTGTAGAGGTAAGGAGCAAAACAACAATCCCAGCAGTCTGGAAGTTTCTCTTCTGACTCTACCCACTGTACCTAACAGACACAGCTCAACAGGAGTTGCTTATCAGAGAAGCTGGCTAAGAATCAAGTGTCTCCACACACAGCAAAGTGAAATCAGAAAACTGGCCCAGGAAATCAGCAGGTCAGGGTGATCAACTGATTATAATACAACTGAAATAAATCTTGAGCCTCAGCAGGAATGCTTCATGTGATCAGGCAAGTCCCTGGAAACCAGGGCTTTCCTGAACACCAGACAAGTATGAAAAGAGAAAATTGCAGAACGGCTTATTGAATTTTAAATTTTCTTAGATACAAACACAGCTGCCTGTTCTAAAGCGTTATCCCACCACTAGGATAAACCAGTTATCTGTACAGGACAATCCACCACATCAGACTTGCAAAGAGGAGCAGTATAAGAATGACAAAAAAAATCTGCATCATTTTGTTTGCATTCAGGTAGGAAAGGAACTACTTAACCATTCAAGACATCTCCTTTAATGCTGACAGGAGCTCTTAGCCTTAGTCTTTCTGCACCCAAAATTAAAATGAAAATTTAAATGAAAGGTGTGGTTCCACAAAAAAATCCCAAGCAGCTGCAAGGACACACAAAAGGATCAGAATCCCACCCCACAGGTTGGAACAAACTGTATCATTGTTGATACTACTGTAACCATATGAAGATATTAATGTATCCTCACATCTACTGAACTGCTGTAGAGTAACTGAGGGACACAGAGGTGACTCGCTTCACCTACTTGGATAGTTTTGGTGATCTTCATGGTTGGATTTTCTGTCCCCATAGCTGAGCTGATAACAGATGGCGTGCTCCTTTTTAAGCTGATCTTCTCTCTGGCATCCACCACTTTGGTCACCTTTTCAGCAGCAATACTTTGCTGCTTACGGGAATTCAACATCTCTCGAGCATCCTGCACCTTCCCTTTGATTCTGAAGCGAGCGTCCTTTTGAACCAGTTTTTCTCGGGCATCTTTAACCCCCAGTTTGTGCCGGGCATCAGTGAGTCCTATCTTCTGTCGGGCATCGAATGCCCGCTGGAAGCTCACAGCTGGTGATGATCTATTCAGGAGATTTTGCTGGATCCCAATGCGAGATCTCACACCCCCAAACACCGGTCTTGTGTTAAGTCTGGAGAAAAAAAAATGAGAAAAAAGAAAAAAGTTTCAGGTATTATGGGATGTGTCAATACAGCGTCAATAGAAGTATTTGTGTTGCTGCAAACAACAGTTCATTATTACTGCACAGAAATCCACTCAGGTTGGATGTCTAAATACAACAGTACAGCTCCTAAGCTGTTTTATGCTGGATTTTACTTTCTACATAATCAGCTAAGAAACTCATTCCCAGAATCCATCCTTAAGCTCACATTTACAAACCAAAGGGTCTGACTTCAGCTCCGCTAAGTACACACTACATTGAAACAAAATTCAACAACTCAGGTACTTTGGGGAAACCTTTGAAGACAAAGAGGAACAGGAACAGACTTTCTAGCTTTAGGACTGAACAGGTCTGCTAAAGCATCTTCTGTGATACAATAATACATCCTGATATGAAGGAAACATGGAACTACACATGATTTCAAGAATTCTGGGCAGCAAGTTCAGATCTGTGAGAGCACAGAAACCTGAATTTTAGGATCTACAAGCACCAGTAGCAATCTCAGTTCAAAACCACCAGCTTCAAGGTTAGCTTCAAGCAAGAATAGTCATTAGTCAAATTACTTTTTAACACAACTGTCTCTTCTTTAATTTACTGAAAGAACTACTGCACTTGATGGCCTTTACTTTATAAGCATATCATTATCACATATCTTTCTGAGCACAGAAAGACAAGAGCCCACAAAATTACAGCATTTGTACTTGTAGGCAAGTATTCCTAAAAAGCAGCACAATACGGGGTGAAAGTCAGAACTACCTTCTTCTTACAGGTGTATCAGACCTGTAGTAGATGGTAGTTCTAGCTTTTACCCCATATTGTGCTGCTTTTCTCAAAATCTGCCCTAAGAACAAAACAAGTTAATCTAATTTTTAAATGGAGCTCCTCTGATGAGTATTTTTGAAGTTTTTTTTTCATTAGGTTTCTTCATATTAAAAGAAAAACCAAAAAACAAAGTAGAGAGAAAAAAAATATTCTTGCTGTTGACTCTTTAAAAATCAAAACAGAGGGCTACAGTGTTCATCTGCTTTCAGAAATGTGTTGTCCAGTATTATAAAGTCTAAAAGTAGATACCTAGAATTTGTTGCAATAACCAAAAGGTTAGTATCACAGAGTCAAATGATGATGGTATTTCAATTCTTCATGCACCTTTCTATCAGTATTTCCCAGTCTAACTCCACAACCTTCACATTATTTACAGTCACGTGTTTTCAGTGGAGAGATCTTTAAAGAAACCCCAACCAACCAAGAGACGAAAGACAACCTCTGCTTCTGTATTTTTCATTCTTGTGTCCAGATGTCTCGAAAGCTGTGACTGGAGCTCCATTTTACTACCTAAGAGTCCTGTGGCTGCTCTCTCATATAGCCAAAGCAAACCAGCTGCAAGCAACAGGAGGATTATAAAGACTACCTATGAAAATATACCCCAAATACAGAAGACTAACAGTACCCATAAAGCAACACAGAGCAAGACTTGCCTTACAATTTTAAGAAGTCCTGTTGAAAGCATTCAGCTGGAGCACTGCAAAGGGCTGGATGAGTGGTTCATGAGAGAGGTCAAAGTAAAACCAGAAATGTGTGTATCAACATTTAAACTAGAATTAGTTAAGACAGTTGATGACAAAACCCAGTGAAGCAGGTTAAGAAACTGTACTGAAGATTACACCATTTCTGAAGAGTCGTCTTTACCCTAATAAGCAACTGTCTTTCACAGAAAATTGCCTACCCTACAACAGCATTAACTGCTAAGGTATTTGTGCCACAGCATCTGAAATAAAAGCAGGTCTCAAACATCTAAGTCACTTTCCGGGATTCCAAGCTCTGGCTTCAATATGTTATGGATCAGTATATTTTAGAGGTGAAAATTTTTCTATTATTTCATGTAGACTATTGAGCAGCATGAATATAATGACTTAAGTTTACTCAGTTTATCCAGCCTTCACAAAGCCAAGTTTGCTACCTCAGGAATTTATAAAGTGAGGTAAATATGACACACAAGAGGAGTGCAGAGCACAACAATTCTTACAGTCCTGCAGAGGGATTATTGTTCAGCAAAAAAAAAAAAAAAAAAAAGGCAGGAAAAATTCCTAAAAGAAATGAGAGTTAAGGAGGGATTTGAAAAGGGATAAAGGAGGTACTTGGGGCACAGTAAGCAGCCTAAGACTCTTCCAAATATGCAGGATAACATGAATGAAAGGGCAAAGCCAAGGCCTTGTCTAGACTAGGATTTAAATATGTTTGAATGTTTTGGTAGTATATGTTAGCAGGCAACTTTCAGAATGTTACTCTAGACATGTAAGTGTATACACATTGAAACTCAAAACCAAAGACCAATAAATTAAAAAAAAAAAAAAGGAAAGAAAAAACCACAAAAACCCCACAAACAACCCAATAAACAACAACAAAAAAAACCCCAACAAACCAAGACAAAAAAATCCCCCCACACACAAAAAAAACCCCCACAACAATAAAGCAAGAGCACACAGAGCTAACCGAGATGGAGGACAAGTTCTTCAGAAGCATTAAGAGACTCTGGCAGAAGGGAAAATGAAAAGCTACCAAAGGAGAATCAGGTAAGGACTGCCAGCTGTGGCAGTGAATGGCCCAGCCCACACTGGAGACACCTGCCATGCAAAGAAATAATCCGACCTTCCAGCCCTGAACTCCAACACGCTCCACATGCTCTCAACCACTTCAAACCATCTGTCGGAGCACCATTAACTATGCCAGAGGGACGGCACTTCCGAGGCCCGGGCAGCGATGCGGCCGAAGCGGCGGCGGCCTCGCCCGCGCGGGTGCCCGGCGGCGCCGGTCGGTTACGGCTCCCCGAGCACCAGCAGCCTCCCACGGCTCGCCCACAATGCACCGAGCCGCTCCCGGGAGCGCGGGGGCAGCGGCACCCAGGGGTAACACCCGCANACCCGCAGCCCGGCTACCACGGGTTTCGGGCCCGCCGACCCCGCCGCTACAGGGAGCGGCGCTGGGTTAATCGGCGGGGACAAGCATGAGGCAGCGGGGAGAGGGCAAGTCGGAGGATTCAGTGAGACAAGAGACGGCGCCAGGAATCCCGGAAACACCGAGACGGGATGGGCCGGTGAGCGCTCCTGCCCCACCGGCGCAGCGCCAGGCACAGGGGCCGAGACGGGGGCCCGACC
>VXBQ01016652.1:181638-220623 GCA_013400175.1 Phainopepla nitens | reverse complement strand
CGCTTGCGGGGAGGTTTGTGCAGCCGCTGTGTGGGGACGGGAGAAGCGCGCCGGGGCAGGAGCCCCGGGACGCCGCGGTCGGGCCGTTTCGCGCACACCTTGATTTGTTTTAAAGCAAGGCGAGGATTAATTTGAGATGTGGACGAGGCCGCGGTGCTGGGTTAGCCGGAGACGCGAGGAGAGGATGGAGCAGGAAGTGCCGTCTCCACTGGCATTCCTCGGATGCTTTTCAAGCTGCAGCAGCCACCGTGGGAGTGCGGCTGCCGGGAGCCGGGCATGCGGCGGGGGCACCTCAAGCGACTGTCCCTGCCTCGGCAGCGCACCGAGCCCCTGCTCTGCTTTTGTCTTTGACTGCTTCGCGTGTAGGGCACAGGCTTCATGGTGTCGTGAGATTAAACGTGACTTGGGAACGATTTAAATACAAACTAACCAGTTTGCGTTGGCAGTATGTACACAATCATGCTTAAGCTCTGTGGGTGTGAGGCCGAGCTGCGTATTTCCTGATGAGTGATCGGGGCTAAAGTGTTTATCTTTTTAATTTAAAAAAAGCCCCTGTTTTTCACAATTACAGGTCCGTTTAGCAATGCTTTTTGACACAGTAACGCGGCAAAAATACTGTCAAAAGCTGCTTGCATAGAAACATCTTCCCTGAAACTGATCGTTTACAAGAACGGTATCATTGCCTCCTTTGTGCCTTTCAAGTGATTGTATTCATGGAAAAAACAGTGTGAAAGGAAGCTGTTTAGAGTCATATGTTGGCGTTGAAATGAAACTTTAAATAAAATATTTAGGATTAGAGCTTTAGGTTCGTGCGTTGCTTTTTCTTGACCTCTTAAGCATAGTGCTCATAGAGGTGGTTGAACTCTGGCTTAGTCCTTGTTCCTTTTGCTGTGCATATGTCTGCTGTTAAGTCACAGGCATGTTCCAAATTTTGATGCATTCCCAGTAGTAATTCCTGTACAGTTTCCTTGGTTCAAATACAATACCAGAAGGAAGTCTGTAGAACTGATGAGCTCTGAACATCAGTTCCAAGCCAGAGCAGTGGCTCACACTTAGCATGGTCTGTCTGCAAAGGTCACAGCTGGGTTGTTGCAGTTTCTCTAATTTCAGAAGTGAATTTCCAGTGAATTCTGGAAGTGATACAGTCATTTTCCTGAATAAGAGTAAAGCAGAATTGTTATTGTGTAGAAGAGCATTCCTTCAATTGACAATATCTATTTCTGATGAGGAAAAATGAAATCACCTGGGGTTGTTGATCTAGAGGGAGTGAGGGGAGGGGGTTTCCCTCTGTGGAGGTGAGGACATGCCAGGAACAAAGCATGGTACACAGAACAGGCTGTGCTGGACACACTTGTTGGAAGTCAGTGATTCACAGATTCATGCCATTTTTTTCTATTATTATTGATGAGACTCAGTATTTGACATTTCTTCCTTGGGTTTTGTAGTTCTTTTAGTGAGAAACCACAAATACTGCTGTTTTATTGACATGTCTTGGTGTTTCTGTCTGCTTTAAGTCTGAAAAGTGACTTCAGAAGGCTGATGTTGTCGAGACCATTTCCAGCACTGGGAAACCTGTTTAAGTCTTTACTCCTGTCTGTGGCTGTTAAATACTGCCAAAAAAGTATCTGAGTTATGCAGCCTCTGATGGAAAGGAAGAAGTGTCATTTGAGAAATCAGGAGGGCTGTTCTGCTTGTCGAGATGCCTGTAAGGTCACTCTGGAGTGATTATTTGAAAATGTTGTTTGATATCCTTATATGGAGACATTCTTTGTACATGTTTGGTGTTTGGTAATGCTTGCTTTGTGCTGGTTCCTATTAAGAAGCTCCCAGTCTGCCTGTTCCTCGCAGTTTACTTCTTGCATCCTGACAGGAACAAAGGAAATGACCCATTTTCCTTCCCCTCTCTTTCTCTCTCACCAGAATGCTGCTCTGAGCAGAGGGATGGCACGTTCCAGCTGCAGCTGAGCTTGGTGCCGCTTTGCTCCTTTACGTCGCCAACATCATACTGTTCAGGATAGGAATTTTTTGGGATCCCAAATGAAACTTGGTTATGTTATCCAGTGTTCAAAGCCAGATTTGAGCATCCCTATGCTGTAGCACAGTGCCCCTTTTTTTCTGCTAGGCCTGCTAAGTAGGGCCCAGCATTATTTACAGATAAAGCTTCAATGCTTTTTGCGAGTTGTTGCAAATGTATCTTAACTATTCCTTCCTCCTTGAACTGTTTTGAATGTGCTGGTTTGCTTATCTCATACTGATTGAAAGAGTACTTTGAAAATCTAAAGGAAAAAAACAGAACAGATCCAACTCTTGCTCTGGTTTGCCTTAGTTGTGAGGTTTTTTTATACATTTTGTTCTGGACAATTGATAAGAAATTAGATGTTACAATTCCCAGGTGTGGGAACTGCCCAGAGTGTTGCCAGAGACCTAGGTTTACGTTGTTTGGGTGTTTGAGTCAGCTGTGTGCAGACAGAGCTGTGGGTTTCTGTGCTCACTGATGCGCAGCGGGGCCAGCGCCAAGCTCTCACCTGTGACCAGAGCTGAGAGTGCTGTGGTGTTTGGGGCTGCAAGAAGATTTAACTTATGGCATTTTGGTAATTCTGAGGTTTTGATTTGTACTGTGTGGTAGAGCTTCGGGAAGGCAGCACATGGTCATCCGGGGAAGTTGTTTGGTGGAATGATTTTGGAGGAAACCTCATGAGGGCAGTATTAGGAATTGCAAAATGTCAGGGCTGAGCAACTAAGCTCCCAAATGAACCCCGGCGCCTTCAGTGTTGTAGAGCAGCAGGTGTTTCTGGGATTTTTTTGTTGTTGTTGAGGTAACTTTTTGCTAGCACATTTCTAGTCTAACAAAAGACATTGGGAAATTACTAACTGGAAGTGTGCTGGAAGTGTGAGCTGCAGTCATGATGTGATCAGAGCAGCTGGGCTGCTGCTTTGGCTGCAGCAACTTTTCAGAGTAAGACATAAGGTGATGTGGTTTGCCTTGTAGGAAACAGATTATTTTATGAAAAAGTGTTCTTTATGAGATGACAGACTAATTTTGGAGCTGAACATGTCATAATCCGTTGACAACAATTTTGGCTCTTCTGCTTTTTAACCAAGTAACTTGAGTAATGCTACAATGGATGTGACTATAGTGTCAGTTTAAAGTAGAAGTAGGGAATTTGCCATACTTATTGAAACCTGAATCATTCCCCCATCTCTCCCTCATCTGTGGACCGTGGGCCTGGGAGCCTTCTCCCCTGGCATTACTGTGAGGAATGGGTCAGGTATATCTACATGGGCACTCAGTAACTATGAGCTTTTCTAAACTCTTGAACTATGTAACTAATTTTATTGACAAGGTGACGACAGAGGTTTCCAAACTTAGAAACAAGATGTCAGCAGAGCAATGAGTTACTTCTGTCAGTGGGGTTGTGAGTGTCTTTAAGGATCTGCGACAATGGTTGGCTGGAGGCTGGAATGAGCCTTTGTATACTGATCAAAGGAAAATAAGCTGTGGTTCTCAAAACCATTCTTAAGGGATGTTTTCCAGACTGTTTTGAGGAATACACAATTAGAGGCTGACAGAAGGTGATTAGAATCAGGACCTCCCTATTTTCCAGGCCCTGGATGCATTGGGCTTTCATTAGTAAGCAAATGGGCTGGGTATGGGGGAAGAGTAGTTGAAGGGGGAAAAACCAATTTTTCTTGCTTATAGGGTAGCTGGTACCTGCACAGCTGTCAGGATTTTAAATGCCTACTGCAGGGCAAATGAAATACCATGGGACCTGAAGATCTGTTTCCTTTAGAACTCCAAGCAGCAATTACGCTAACTTTGACTTTTCCTTCAGTCCAGAGCTTGGTGTATCTCTGCCAGGATTTGGCTGTCAAACTGCCAGTGTCAGAAACTGGACTGTATCCTGCTGAAATGACTCCCAACAGGAAAGTCTGAAAGTCTGAACACACAGGTGCCTGCATAGGTCACTCTCCTGCTTTTCCAGGCCAAGAGCTGCATTGTCAACAGTGCAAGCTGTGAAGTGCTCCTGCCGCTTCTGCGTTTCCTGTCCCTGCTCTGGGGCTGCTCGCAATGAAAGGGCCTTGCTATTGCCCTGATAACTAATCTATAGCACAGATAACATCCTTGAGTAAAGAGATAAGGGCTTGCCAAAGTCCAGCTGTTCTGGGTGTCTGAAACTAAGGGACAAATCTCTTTTGATAGCTGTTCACACTGGCATGATTTTTTGTGTTCAGCATGGGTTAGCCATGTAGTGTCCTGTTCAGCAATAGCACTTGGAAGTCACTGAAAATAGTGTTATGTTCAGACCCTTAGCTGGGAATCATGTAGGTGTCCTGTTCTCATGAGAATTTTTGGATGTGGTAATAATTCTCAAATGTAGTGTTTGGACAACATTTGCATTACGTTCACCTATCTGTGAACAATCCTTCTATAAAGACAGGATGAGTGAAAGTTTGTTTTGGTACTAAATTTTAATATTTTGCATTTTAAAGGAATATTTCTGTTTTGAATTTTTTAAGTATTTATTAAGGACTTCTGTGATTTATTTCAGAAGGAAGATATTTTGATTATGGCTTGTTTGTTCTGGTAATCCTTAAGTATGTGACATTTCATTCTACTAGAATAAAATGTGATTATTACATGAAGTTGTTCAGTTCAAAATTAAAAGTAATGTCATCTTCAAGTCAGTTAACATGCACTATGGCTTTTTTTCTTCCAGTGTCTGAAACTTGAAGTGAAGAAACATGTCTCAGTCAGGTGAAAAAGTAAAGGTAAAGAGATGGCTGTGTAGCCAAAATTTTGTCTAGAATCTGTTCAACTTCTGAAAACATTTGTAGTTTTACTGAAGTGCTAAAATTGTGAATAAATGATACCTTATTGCTTCAGATGTGTTTCTTAAAAGGAACTGTTTAAGTAGAAACAGAGATTGTGTGTGATCCTAGTGACAGACTTTCTGGTGTTCACCAGACATTCAGTCTCTGCTTACAAAGTTACAATGGTACCTTCACCTAAGGAAATGTCATATGACAATCCTTCATTTCTATTGTTTTTGCTCACCTGGATGGGCTTTAAAAGGATTGTTAGCAAATAAATATTAATTACCTTTTAAATGATTTCCCTTGTATCCTCCCACACCACTGGAAGTGTATGGCATTCTGAAAACCTGTACTCATCATAAACTCGTCTGTGAAGAAGACATCTGGTTCTAGGTAGCCCACAGGTCCCTAAATCAGGTGGCTGCAATTCTTATTTTGGCTTGGCTCCTATTAGGTTTTTAGTCAATGGGTAACAGATGGTGGAGCAGACTGCCCTGTTTATAACCCAAATCTCTTTGATAAGTTTTTCAGGCATGTTTCTTTTTCCTGCTTTTGTGTTGAAGATTGTGAAGATAGGTGAACAAGTTAGCGAGCAAAAGATACATCTCTGTGTGATTGTATCTCAGTAACCCCCCATTAGTACAATGTTCTTGTTTTTTACCTGTAAGCATATGCTTTATTTTTATAGAAGATAGTAATGGCAGACAACAAATTTGAACAAATTTTTTTATTTTGAGCTGTATTTATTTCTTAAGATTAATAATAGGGTGTTCTTGCAAGCTTGCAAATTTTTATTTTATCCAAAGGGAGACTTTTGTTTGTGTAGCTCAAGGTACTGATTTCTATTTATATCAGCCCACTTGGTAAATGAGCCTTTTCAAAGTCTGCCTTGCTATTGCAGCAAAAATGGTTTCATTCTCTATTCTTCCTTGTGCTTTATATTCCCCTGCACTTCATTGTGTAGAATCAAGTAAACTCTTTTTCAGCTTTTTAGGGGGAAAGAGATCTCATTTATATTCAACCTTTGTTTTCTTGTCAGTTTTCCGACTCGGCAGGCTATGTGGGATTTGCTAATCTGCCCAACCAGGTTCACAGGAAATCTGTGAAGAAGGGCTTTGAATTCAGACACCTGATGGTTGGTAAGTGAGTTCTTTAAGTGTTTTTGACTGTTATACAACAACAACAAGAACATCATTTCTTTCACACAGAGGTATGCATCTTCCTACTTAGCAATTGACTGTTACACAGTAGAAAAAGCTTTGAACCTCTATATACTTTTTAATTACATCTGTTACTATTTTGTCATGTTTAGTAGGAGGGACTATTTATAGAGATTAAAGATGATGACTTGGAGCCAACAGGACATTTTTGCATTCTTGATTCATCGTCAGATGACAGGGGTAGCTGATTAATCTTCCTTTTACTCGTTTCCCCACTGAAGGCATGCATGCACAGTGAATATCTTGCTGTTGAAATGGTGGTGCTGCTGTTGTGTTTTCTGCTGTTCTGTACTGACTCACTGTGGTGTCAGAGATAAATCTGTAATTTGCCTGTTCTGTCAATGAGCACCTCTGAGTCTCTGTGACTTTAGGCACAAAGCTCTTCCAAGTGTTGAATTGTTTACATTAAATCAGTTTAATGGTGTGCATGTGCAAAGGGAGTCCACAGTACTGTCACCCTTTTGCAGCAGTTAGTGAAAAATGAAAATGTGCTTTGTAGCACCATTTGGGATTATTTGGTGACAGTATTCAGCAGTGTTTGTGAGATAAATAGGTAATTTGTGATAGTTGTAGAGTTCTCGTGTCACATAGTTTGTGATGAGAAATACAGATGACTTTGTCATCTCTAAGATCAAGTTAGTAGCATCTAAAATGATATGGCCAGTTGGTCTAAATGCTTCTCCTTTGATTCCTTGAGTTAGGAAGCAAGTGATTTTTTGAAACTCCGATTTAGTAGTTAAATTGACACATTTAATTTCATTACTTAGACGTAGGATAAAATTTGTATCATTTGGAGTTACAGAGTTAAGAAACTTTTCAGGAGAATTTCAAGTAATTTGCTTTATGATTTTCAGTTTCATAGAACCTATATGGGCTTAACTGTAAGGGTGCAAAACTTGACTGTTAGTTTGGGATTCCTTTACTCATTCGTCTTCGCAGCAGTGTTCCAGGTTCACTTTCTAGCTTAGGAAAACCTTCAAACTCCCAGAAATTTTCAGCAGGAGATGTACAGTTCCTGATTTTGTAAGGTTAAATGAAAAAAAGCTGTCATTTCCCTCAAGTAACTGAACTATCTCTAGATCTATAGTCCAAGTGCTGTATGACCTTTCAGCTTTTATTGTGACATCTGTTACAGTAAACTTACAATTTTCATGTACCATTTATGAAAACACTGGAGCCTTGTTTTTCCGGTGTTTTCAAAGTGCGTAGCTGAAGCTTTGATGTTTTTATATCAAAAGCTAGGGTGGATCCTGATGAACAAATTATTTTTCCTCCATAATATGGGCTTGGAGAAAGACAAGGTGGTTTAAAAATCTTGGAGTAAAAACTGTATATGCTTAATAACCTGAATTATTTTGTTTGTAGGTGAGTCTGGCTTAGGAAAATCCACTTTAATTAACAGTCTGTTCCTGACTGATCTTTATCCAGAACGTTATATTCCTGGAGCTGCAGGTAAATGTGGTTTGGCAGTTCCTCTGGCACACTCCACCCTATAAAATTTCTTGTTCTTTCAGTTAATATTGCTTCGTTCTTCACCCATTACACCACTTTGTCATGCTGTATTTAAATTTTCTAAATTATGTTTTGTTGAACTGTCATTTTCTTATTTAGATTTCCTTTCAAAGACAACTTTTGTTTCTTTATCAGTTGCTATTAAAAAAACCACCTCCCAAACCTTTTAGGTATTGATATACCTAAATGTGGTTTTGCTCTAATCCCCATTTCTTCTTACAGTTTTTTTGTCTGTAGTGGCTTAAATCCTGGTTAGAGGTATAAATAACCTTTTGACAAAGAATCTATTGTGCTAAAGTCATAAAGTATTATGACTTTATTTTTGCATACTGTCATAAGTAAACACGTTTTAGTTCATTGTTTCTTGTTTACTTACAAAAACGTGGTGTTAAATTCTGCTTATTACTTTGTGTATGTTCATAAAATATTTTATGTCATGTAGGTTACAACACACTTGAGCTTGCAGTTCCTCCTCTATTGCTGTCTCCTGTGGGGGGTCCCTGCAGGAATTGATAGGCAAATAACAATCCAAATGTTCCTTTATTTTAGAGAAAATAGAGAGAACAGTTCAAATTGAAGCTTCTACAGTAGAGATAGAGGAGCGAGGGGTGAAGCTGCGTTTAACTGTAGTTGACACACCAGGATATGGAGATGCCATTAACAGCCAGGACTGGTATGTGTGCAAATGCTGCTTTGTTCATAAAGTCTGTGTCTTACACAAACACTATTCTAGTGTGTCTGGTACTTTCTACCACTTCCAGTTTCAATTTTCTAACCACTTTTGATGTTTTTAAAAGTTTTGTAGGCTGTGTCTATGATTCTGCCCCAAGATTAACAGCCTCTCCTTCAGAAAGTTTGTCTGAGCACTGCAGTCAGCTCTGTGCCTCTATGGCCCTTTCAATAGGACAAAATTCTGGTGGGGGGGGGAAACTTTCTGTCTTTTACTTTGTGTCTCTGGCCCATCCAGCTTCCATGTTTTTAAGACAGTTCTTTTCATTCCCTGTCCTCTATATGTACTACCAGCAATTTGGGTAGAACTGGTGTTTTTTATTATGAAGTTACCCCTTGACTCTCTCTGGCTTAGATATCACCAACAATCTTTAATGGATGAAATAGTTGTCAGCAGATACACTAGAAAATATACATCATTGCTCAAGCATAATGATTATGAAGAAAGAAATTTATAAAACAGCTAGAAAGGAACGGGGCAGTTTGTGAAAAGTTAGAATTACTCTGTTCATAAATGTAATTTCCAAATAATCACATTCAGGCAATTCTCTTTAGCTGTGGAAAGCTGATGATTTTTTTCAAATAAAGATGAGATGTCCTTACTGGGATGCTTCTAGTTTCAGTGGATTAAAACTTTGAATTTTCACATAGTTGTCTTTTAGGAAGTGCTAACAATATTTATTTTACTTAGTTATTAATTTTGTTGGCATTTTATTTGTGGTGGTGGTGGTAGTGGTGGTGATCCCAAGGCAAGCATTTCTCTGTGCAGAGAAATGGAGCATAAAGCTAATACAGGTTGATTTGAGTCCTTTGCTATAAGTTAAAGACCAGGAAAGAGACAAATAGTAGATAAAATAAACATAAATAATGCTAGTGGAATGTTTTGCAAGCTTTCATTGACAGAATGATGTATCTGCAGTGTTCTTATTATCAGATGTTTTTTCTCTTCTTTCTGTGGTGTAGATGTAGGAACACAGCAAAAGTGAAGGCAGTGAAGTTCTGTGATACACTAAATGAAAGTCTGAAAGTGAAGCTCTAGTGAGGTTTTTATTTTCCTCCCACTTTTCCTACTGTAATTAAAGTTGAAAAAAATTAACTTTTGGAATAACACAAAGGCATCTTTCTGGGCTGCATCATGGTCTTGCTTATTTTGTGCAGTGTTGAGTAGAGCTTCCTTCCGCTGGAGCTGAGAGCTCTGCAGCCTGTGCATTGTGTTATAGAGAGCTCTTCCTGTTGATTGTGTTCTAATGCCCTTTGTTTATTCTGCTCAGATGTTTCTTAGAGACTTACGTGTTCAGATTTTCCCCTTTTTTTTGGAGGTTTTCTGAAGAGAATCATTCCGTGATGATTCAGACCCAAGTAGAACAATTTATTTGTAATTTTCTGTGACAAGTCTGAAACATCAGGAACAAATAGTACTTACATCCTACAAAATAAAGGATGCAGTTAATGGTATCTCTTTAGTCTACCTATGTCACATGAAAAGCCTTTCAGCCGTGGCAAGTGTCATTTTGACAAAGTCTGTTAATCTTTACAGGATGTCTCAGGGACTTGGATGGACAGACTCTTTGTTTTGTACTGTAGTGAAGACTAACCCAGTGCAACCACCTTCCTTCCTTGGTAGTTCAGAGGAAGGAGCAAGTTCATGTTCTTGAACTTATGTTTATGTTCAGGAGCCTTTGCTGCAGTCATGGTTCACTGGTAGATAGTGCTGATCTTGATCCAAGGTTTATAAAGCCCTTTCTTTGGGAAGGCTGCAATTTGTGCAGACTGTTTGTTTGTTGAGGTGACAAATTTTACTGAGGCTATTTTTGAACACAGGTAAATCAAAATGGCACAGTGTCTCTAGGAGGCAGCAGTCGCTAGTAGTATTTCAAATATCTTTCTTCTGAGTAGGTTCCCTGATGGCTTTTAGTCTCTGTGCATTGATGAAAGGGCTAAATTTTAGAGTTTGATTTTTATGGATGGGAGCTAAGGTAAATTTTAATGTATTTTGTGTCAAAGAAAAAGGACTGATCAGAATTTTCTGCTACTAGGAGCGTGTCCAGGAGGTCTACTGGATTGGAAAAACATCAGTGTTGGATTGGGAAATGATTTGTTATAGATTTAATACAACACATTTTCTGAAGTAGAGTAATTCTTGTTTTCTGGATGCTACTGTACTTAAAACAATATGAAAGGAAAGGTGGAAGTGAGCCACAGTTATCCGTGGTGATTTTTTTAAGATTCTGTGTGAAGCTTTAGTGCTGGCTGGAATCCTGTGTTCTAGAATCAGACCCACACCTAGCATTGCTCATGGCATCAGTTTAGGGGTGTGTTTGGAGAATAGCAAAGTTCTTTATGGTGGGAGATTTGACACATTCAGGATCTTTCCATGCGTAAGTACATAGGGATCATGAGAGAAGCATGTCCTTAAAAGAACATCTTTCATGAGAAGAGAGGGGATCTAATCAGAGGAGGAAAAAATTGCTGGATGCTTGGATTTGCTTTGATATCTGGCCTCAAAAATGGTTGACAAAAACAGACTACAGGTGAACTTGTTAGTTATTGCTGATCACACTCTTTATTTCATCTTGCTTTTGGTGTCACAGGTCATTCTTTGATAGCTGCTCTCTGCTCTTTGGCTGCTGCTAATGTTTTATTAACTTTTTTTTTTTTAACTGGCTAAGGTTATATTTTGTGGGTTTTGGCAGCTTGATAATATTGTTCATTTTCCCCCAGTGGGTTTAAGTGCAGCGTTTGTGCTGTTTGCTGTTACAATACAGGATGTGCTATCTCCTAAGTACTGACAGCACTGTGGTGTAAGGCAGGTGTTTCCCGGAAGCCAGGAGGTACAGGACACTCACACCGTATTTACAGGGAAAATTATTGCTGTTAGGCCTAGAAAACTGCACGTAATCTAATTACATTGCCAGAGAAATGGGTGATGGTTCTTTCCCATTGTTAGTGTTTGGTTTCTGTCCTAATATTTGTATGTCTTCAGTCTTGTTACCTTTTACCAGCTAAGAGGTATTGTAGGTTAAAAGGAACAAAAACCATATTGATGTGTTTCAGCACAACATTAAGATGTTGTTTTCTAATGAGTAGCACTGAAGTCAAAACCCTATAAATTCCATCTTTTGCTTTGTTGTCTTCTGTAGTATGACTTAGAACAACCAAATCTTGCAGTGATGTAAATGTATGTATATATATTCTACTATGAATTTATTCCTTCTCAATCCAAAAGCTTACTTAGCTTTGGAGAATCAAAAGGGATTCCCTCCAGGATCTCTTCCATCATTCTTGTTACTTTCTTTTATTTTCTCCTTTGCAGCCAGGCAGCCCTGGGTCAAACGTTGCTGCCTATCACAGTGTTTGCCAGCATTCTATATTCATTTTCCAAATTATTAGTTTTCTTTTCTGTTATCTGCTCTGTTTCCTCTTCAAATGTATCTCGTCAAGTTAGTGCTTTCTCAACAACAGAAATATGGATGTTGCTATTTATCAAGTTAAGCTTTCTGGTTATTTTTTTCTCAAGTAGTTTAAGACATGTTAAAGATACACAGTCATCTCCCTAACCTTATCTACGTCAGCTGTTTGTTTCCCTTCCCCTGCAGAACCTAATATAAAGTGTCCTTTTATATTAATGGTCTTTGCAGGTGTCTGTAAGCTGTGGAATAGCTTAAAATGATCTTCTTAGTTATGCATTGTGTTTTCTTTTCTCTCTCTAGTCACTGCTCTCTGTGTCTAATTAATCTATGTGATCAGATTCTGTGCTTATTTACTTCTTTGTAGGGAATATTTTAAATTGCCTTGAACTAAGTAGGAATTATTGTTCTTTGCCAACAGAAAATAATTCTGTAAGGTAACAAAAATAGCTTAATAAATCATGTGATGCTTGAGTGCATGACTTGCAAATGTATTTGTACTTAACTCAAACAGACTAGAATACCAGAATTTTCATAGGTAACTATAGAAACCTGGCTCTGGGGTCAGGGCTGTAAATCCAGAGGATATCCAGGATATGTCATTTGTCAACTGCTTTAAAAACAAATCGTCAGCCCCTGCCCCCAGAAAAAAAGGCAGAAAAATCCTCAGTCTTCTGTTCCTTTGTTGTCTCAGCACCAAGTGCTTTTTTCTGAGCTTGCACATGGAACTTTTTATCCAGTGAACAGAGTAACACTTGAAATTGGCTCTAGGCATAAGTTGACACTTGGTGGTTGTTATGAAAACACCCTTTTGCATTATCAAAATATTTTTCCTCAGTACTAGATAAAATGCTAGGAAGTTGAATTTTTTAACAGTAGTGTTTTTGATAAAAGCATGTTTCTCTTTTTGTTCTTTTCATGATTCTTTCCTTATTATTTAAAGCTGATGCCTCTCTTTCTCCCACCTCCCATACAACAGCTTCAAAACAATTATCCACTACATTGACAACCAGTTTGAGCGATACTTGCATGATGAGAGTGGTCTGAACAGGCGCCACATCATAGACAACAGAGTCCACTGCTGCTTCTACTTCATCTCTCCTTTTGGGCATGGGTAAGAAAAAGCTCCAGCTTTTGTGTTTTGGGGTCTTGTACCTTCATAACAGTTCATAAGTCTGTTCATTACCTGAAGTGGTAACTTAGCTGTAAAGTTAATTGAGTTACCAACCTGTCATTTAGCCAGTGCAATTAAAACAGTCTTTGGAGATTAGTGCTCTCTTTTACTTTGTCCTCTTTTGCATTTAATGTTGTTTCAAGGCAGTCAGTACTGTATTGTTTATCACCCAGAAACATAAATGCTTTTAATATCCACTTCATTATTTAGTGACAATTTTAATTACAACTTAAACTTTGCACAGCCCAGTTGATAAGCAAGGGCATTGAGCTTAATGGCTTAATTTATTATGAAAATACTGATAATGTGAACACTTGAAATAAATAATTTTTAATACATTTGGTCTGTTATAAAACAAACAACACAAGACCCCATGCCTATTTTAATTTTTTTTTCCCTGCTTGTTGGCAGACTGAAGCCATTAGATGTAGAGTTCATGAAGGCTCTTCATGGAAAAGTCAACATTGTCCCTGTGATTGCCAAGGCTGACACCCTGACGCTGAAGGAGAGGGAGAGGCTGAAGAGAAGAGTAGGTCTTACACTTGATCATGAGAACAGAGCAACCCATACAATATTAAAGCCAAATATAAAGTAATTTCAAACTGAAGAGGGGTGAATGATATTGACCAAGGACCTAATCTTCAGGAAGTGTGAGGTGGGAAATCTTCACTGAAGTCTGATGTGCTTTACCAGTTACGCTTGCTAAGAATGCGGCTGTCCTTGGCTTCACGTGTCTTAGCAAAGCAGTGCACCCAGTAGGGCAGCTTTTAAGCAACACGGTTTGTAACAAGGGTTCAGACAGTCCTGAAAGGAGAAGGGGAGATGTTTCAGACTGGCTGTGAGAGAGAGAGTGCCCCTTAGTGCTGGGAGTGCATTAGGTGTGTTCTGAGGGCATACCTTCAGTTTCATCCAGAAGGTACTTGGATTGTGCTCTCTGCTGCATGGTTTGTAGCAAAATGTGCTTGGAAACTTTTTAAATAAGTGCACCCGTGGTACAAACTAAAACATTAATACAGAGACAGGAGGTTGGGTTAACATATGAGCAGGATGCTTTTGTGGCTCCGTTGTTGTGGGAAAATGCATGTTGTTGTGTGAACATTTTTCCTGCTGGGTTGTCTGTTCATCTGGAACACCAGGACATACTCAGGGGTGCAGTGGAGACCGTCTGTCTTTCCAGACAATGGTACCAAAATCATTCCTTGCAAGATTTATTCGGCATCTTGAAATTTTGTTTTTTGACAAACCTTTCTAAGACAGCCCAGCTTTTGCCAGATATGACATTGTAATGAATTAAATGGAATAATGTCAATATTTGTGGTTGTACAAGTCTTTAACCTTAAATCAAATTTCCATTTTATCACATCATCAGAGCAATGAACGTAAATATTTAATCTGTTCTGGTTTATTTTCTTTGATTGAGAATGGCTTCGTGCACCTTGTTAAAGGAGTGGGTAGGTGGTGTGATTGTATTATGTATGCTTAGAGGTGGCCCAGTAAAATTTATTGAGATCACAAGCTTTGTCAGGTTCAGTTGACTCAAAACCAGTACAATAATCTGTAAAGTCTAACGGGTTTGAACCCTACAAAGCCTATGAATTTTTACAAATTTAATGACTTACCTCTTGAGTAGTGTAAAAATAATTAGTATTTCTAAATTGCAGTCTGTATTTTACACCAGAGTTAACCTTTTCATGGTAAGATATCTTTTATATTAGATTTTCATTTAGGGCATAACACTTGTTTTGATTGTGACCCTGTGACTTCCTGTAGGCCTTTAGAATGATTATTAGATCTTTATTCCAAGGGTGTTTGTGTTGGGAGTATTTTTCTATTTTCTTGAAGAGGGACTACAGTTTTATTTAACTGGGAAAATAGGATAGATAGAATCACGCTTGCAAAGCAACACATGAGCTTAACTCCACCTAAATTCAGAGGATTTGTTTGGAGCTTTTTTGGGTGAACCAGTGCCACAGTGGCAGGTGTGGCCATGTGAAGAACTACATTTTGACAAAGTGAGGTACTGCTGGCATTGCTGCTGTGTTTTATGAAGATCAGTGATGTAAGAAAACTTGCCTAAGAAATGGAATGAATCCTTTGTAGCTGAGAAAGTTAAAAGTGGGGATAGTTGTGACTGTATGAACCTTGTCTGCAGTGCAGCAAACTTCCACTAAAGAGAGGAAGAGATACTGGTACAGAAATGAGCAGCTTTATGGTGAACCAGGTGAAAGGAGGAAGTTAAAAGAAGTCCTTTCACTGAGACCTCTAGACCTTGCTGGGAGAAATTCTGTCCAAGCTTTTGAGCCTAAATTTTGTTCCTCCACAGATACTGTAAGGTAACAAGAGGTGCACTGCATTCAAATTGAAAGAACTCATAGGGAAATCATAAAGCAAAAATATGGCTGATTGTGCAGGTTTTATCGCTTTTCCTTTTCTTTTATTGTACTGACTTTACAGAACATTTTTATTATTAGTGGAGCTGCTACTTTTTGTAAAACCCCCTGTATGCACCCTTTCAGCAGTGTACTTCAGGCTCAGTGTTCACAGTTCCTTATTTTTGGTTCAGCATTTGGGAGCAGAATGATGTTGAAAGATTTGAAGGTGGCATTTAAGTGAACATTAATTTTTTTAAAATAGAATTCACTGGGAATTTAACTAACTTGTAACTAACTAATCTTTAAAACAGTCTGGACTTAGACATATGGGCACCACATTTTGCACTGGCTAAGTACAACAAGATGAAGGGCATCTGTAGTCTGAGGGAGTGGTGAGGGAGCAGGTAAACAAGTTTTCATTATTTTTATACTGCTGGCAAAGGTCACTCTGCAAACTGAGTTTATATTAAATCAAATGTATAATGTGCTTCCAAGGCTTTGAAAATCAAAGCTACTGTATATTGTTCTAACTCAAAGCATCTTGGCCAACAGAGTCTCTAATCAAGAATAGGAATCAAAGTCCTGCTTTGCTGACGCAGCTTGAAGTCTTACTTTTTTTAGATGTTTCTGCCATTTGGCCGTCAATCTGAAGTAAAATGTTTTTGTTTTGCCGCTGTGGACTAAGCAGCAAGATTAGCTTGTGGTGCTTGCAAAGGAAACTCAGCTTGGAGTAATTCCTGTTTGGGCTTTCTGGAATTCAAAGTTATTTTTTAAAACTCTTGAGTGGGAAGAAATGCACGACAGTTTCACAAGCAGTGCCATGCAAGGCTGCTAAGGAAACATGCTTAAAAGAATGACTTCATGAGAGGGGAACTAATATTTTGACTTTTTTTTAAATTTCCCATGGGAAGGCTAATCTTTAGGAACACAGAATCCTCTGAGGCCAATAAAATTCAGATTTGAAGAAGCAAAATGCTGTTTCATTGTTAGAAGCATAAAATACAGTTTGTTTTTATTGGAATTCTTTTTCCTTTCAGGAAAGCACTAGGTTTAACAGCTGTAATATATTATTCTAGCACCCCTTGCTGTTGGCTTTCCCGTTATTGTTCCACTTGCATTTTATCTCAAAGATCTCAGCCAGGTTAAATGTGCTTTCTTGTTTTATGCAACTACTTAAAGGCATCGGACTGCAGTGCTGCCCCACCCATCCCAGCTGTGCATCTTTTATCATCATTTGGTGACAGTTCAGGTCTCTTTCATTTTGCAAAACACTGACAATATCCATTGATTTTAATGTCAATGTGTGAATGTCTTAATTGCTTCTTGGCAACATTTACTCCCAAATTTCTTTTCTCTCTATCAAATGTTGCTGTCTGTGTAGGGAGGGCTCGTAGTGCTTTACTCAGTGTGTGAGTGCGGGGGATGTTTATATACCTGGCAGGAAAACATTGTCAGGAAACAGCTGTGGCTCATACATGGTCTTTCCTCTGCTACTGGTCTGGAGAACTGTTTTCTTTTAAACACCTGTTTAATAACCAAGTTCTGGTTGGACAATTTTCATTTATACTGTAGCTGTCGGTTGCCATATGACAGAGGATGGAGGAACCCAACAATACTCAGAGAAGGCTCATTAAGACTCTGTATTTGAAGTCTGCTCGTTTTCATGCTGAGTTAATCACCAGTTGTATATGCAGTAATGGCATCACAAGTCTTTACATAGGCTCTTCTGAATATTTTTACCATTACTTTAAAACTCTCCCTGAATTTGCCCGACCTTTGTCTATGCTCAGAGTTTATTCAGCAGGGCAGCTGCTTGGTTCAGGTGCTGTTGGTGGGGTTACAGTTGCTGCTCTAGGTTTGCACAGTTCCCCTTTTCTGCTGGAACATCCAAGATCCCTTTGGAGACAGGCATTGTGGAATTTCAGCATTCTTCATGCTTTCCTTATACCACCACACTTTCTTTACTGAAAGTAACTCTTGTCAGTGACTTTGATGCAGTGACAAGAGCTGACTTAGGTATATTCAGTAGTGTGGTAGCAGAAACATTCTCTTTGGTTTTTAAAAATCAATTGACTTGTGCTACCTTTTGAAACTGCCAAAGGCCTGGAGTTACGCTGGCTGCTCACCCCTGCAGTGATTTCATTAGGAAAAGAATGTGCTCAGGAATACAGATACTGTATTTTTATATTAACGTCAGACATTAATGACAAAGAAAATATTTAAGAGCAGGGTCCTTTTCTTAGTGGATTTTTAATGACTTTCTCCTGTTTAAGTGGATAATAAGCTTTTATTGTTTTTGATTCAAGAGGCAATAGGCACTGTCTTCTACATTTTTGAACATATGAAATGCACAAAAATGTACTTTTACATGGGGTAAATGGTTTGATTCTGTAACTAATGAATTCCTTCTTGTTACTTTAACTCTTTTCATATTAACCTCACTTTGCTTCTGTATTTGCCTTGTAAATCTTCTGGCATTTTTTAATGATTTACTTGCTATATTTTCCAAAAATACATTTATCTTTTGTGCCTTTTAAAAAATCTTCAAGCCTGTGTTATTTTGCAGTTTGGATACTGAGTTGGGTGAATATTTGTGACAGACTATTAAATCAATTTAATATATTTTTAACTGAATACCTCTTCAATGAAATAAGAGCATTATTCTTTCTTTTTTGCAAACTTTCAGGTTCTGGATGAGATTTCTGAACATGGCATTAGGATTTATCAGCTCCCTGATGCAGATTCTGATGAAGATGAGGAGTTTAAAGAACAAACTAGAGTTTTAAAGGCAAGTTTCACTCCTAGTTTATAATTTTGCAGCTGTAGTTCTTCAGTCTGCAACATGCTTAAAGGTACTTTATTCCTTTTACAATGTGTCGAAAATTTCAGTTTCCATTGTATATTGACTCTGAGTTATAATCCCTTTTATTCCAGTCTCTGCTTCGTCAGAATTCCAAGTGTAGTGTGTCATGACTTGATCTTCTTTTCTCTTTCAAGTGTAAACTACTGTTCACTATGAACAATTATTTGCAGTCTGTTTTCTGACTCAAACGTTTTAACATGTGAGCAGGGAGAGAGATTGTGTGTGTTATGGTTGCTGTACTAATTAACAACTTGCCTCGTGTTAAAGCAGATAATCAAGATTTTACTGAAGTAATTTCCTCTTTGTGCTTGCAAAGGTGTTTGAAGAATGTGTCTGAAATTCTCTTTCTAGCTACTTCACTCTGCATCTGAAGTATGTTTCTGTTGGCTGTTCTCCATGCATGATGTTATGTCAGATGACACATTATGCCCAAACTGTACTTGAACAACAGTCAAGTGTTCCTAAAGCGAAGCGTCATTTCCTTCTGGGCCTCTGTTAAAACAAATTGATCCTAACAAAGCTGCAGGTGTTCATAAGGAGAGGTTGCATTTCCTAGAATGGGATTTGTTGGTTTTCTGATGTGAGAGGATTTTAGTAGAGAATATTTGTCAACATTTCTTTTCCCCATCTCTTGCCTGTTGCTGGAATCTTTGTGCTTTCTTTAAAAGAAAGACAAAGCAAACTACAAGAACTAACCAGCCAAAAATCGAAACAGTAACTTGTTTTTTGTGTCTCAACTAGGCCAGCATTCCCTTTGCTGTTATTGGATCCAATCAACTTATTGAGGTGAAGGGGAAAAAAATCAGAGGCCGCCTGTATCCCTGGGGAGTTGTTGAAGTTGAAAATCCAGAGCACAATGATTTCCTGAAGCTGCGCACAATGCTGGTGTGAGTAATGGTGAAATGATCCCATCTCCTGTGTGACGCAACTGCCACCGTGACTGAAAACCTACAGCAACGTTAATTCCTTTATTTAAAACTAGTCCTGATGGCAGTGTAGAGGTACATTTTAGTCCCCTGCAGCTTGTTTTCTTGCTGTAGCCTCTGAGCTCTGAATTCAGAAAATATTTTTTAATTTTTATGTTGGCAGATAAATGTGATGGTTTTATGCCTCACGTGAAGTCATCTGATGGCTGTACATACCAACTGAAGTTTTGTCATAATGCACTCGGTGGGGCAGAGAGGCTTTTAAAATACTCTTCAAAGTGAAGAATATTCCAAAAGCAAAGTGCAATTTTCTTGGCAGTGTGGGAAATCCTTTGTTAGATGTGATACCCCACCCCGTTATGATTTTAGCCGATACGGATATTCTGCCTGCGTAAATGGTTTTAAGTGATTTTTTTTTTTTAAATGATGTTTTGCTATTATTGGAAATGAATTCTGTTGTGTCATTCCAAATTCAGTCTGCACTGGGCAGGGATTGCCCTCTGCTGGGCATTGGGAGCAAGATGGTTTTCCTTTTTTTTTTTTCTTGGCGATTGGAAATTGTTAAGCAATGTCAGCTATTGTGCAAGCCAAGCAGCTCCACCTAGTTCCCAGTTACAATTATATTTGACAGTGCTTAAGAGTAATAAAATACTTTTGGAATTAAAGTATCTTTCTGAATAACTGTCTATGCAAGGTTCTTAACAGTGCAAAAACTGGTGTAAACAACTTGTCTGAAGTAATTAATGACCAAGAGGAGGACAGCAGATTTTTGGGTCTTTGAATAATATTGGTGGGGCACTTAGGAATGAATTAAAGATAATGAACTTGAAAGCAGAGTTCTGGCTGGTTTGGTCTGTAAGGATTTGCTTTTCTGGTGATACATCAATTAGATAAAACAGAAACAGAAGATAAAAGGGTGTTTTCTTTGCTTTGCTGAGAATGACAGAGTGCTCAGTGCCCTTTGCATGTTGTAGGACGCACATGCAGGACCTGCAGGAGGTGACCCAAGACTTGCACTACGAGAACTTCCGCTCCGAGAGGCTAAAACGCACTGGCAAGTGAGTGTGTGCTGCCCCTGGGCTCTGCTGCTCCTCATTGCCCACTGACAGGGGCCTTGCTCTTCCTCCTAGCTAATCCCACCTGTAAACAATTATTTCGGATGAGATTTCAATCTGTGGAATTCTGAAATTTCTATGAAATGTTCTTCTTGAAGAGGAATAGTAGAAAGCAAAGTGCTGTGCTTATAAAGAGCTTAAATCCCCTTTTCTCTATGCTTTGGACTGGAATGTGCAGGAAGAAGGTGCCTGCAAGCAAGATAGGCTTTATGTAATGATGTCTGCTTGAAGAAAATGAACACTAGTAGGCAAATTTAAATAGGCTTCAGTCTATCTACTTAGGGAGGTATTGCTTCTCTTACTCCTTCATATGTAGCTAAAGAGAGAAGTTTAGTCCAAAAAATCTTTTCTGATAATTTGTGTGTGTTTTTATGGACTTTATTATCTCTTTTTTTAATTCTTGGCAAGGTTGTCCTTGAAAACCTAATGCAAAAAATCCACATCTACCTTTGCTGCATCTTTTTGATAGCAACTTACTCTTGTCCACATTCCACTCGTTCCTCAAGTATTCAGCAAAGAGTTTTGATGTTAAAGAAGAAAGGAAATAGCCTACACAGTTTTTTAGTGGTTGATTTTTGTGCCATGGATAGATAGTGAAGGAAATCTCTTCATTAAAGTAAATTGCAAAAAAACCCAACTAATCCATATAGCAGTAAAGAAATAAAATTTTAAGAAATGGAGAGTGAATAGCAGGAGTCTATGAAGTAAAGATGGCCTTTTACAAAAGGGAAGCGTGATTTTAAAAAGAATGGAAGAATGTAGACTTTGATGATGTTATATTAATTGAAATATGAGTCTTGAATCTGTTCTTGGAGATTTTTACTTCTATCTTTTATGCTGTCAATGCATTCTTTTCTTCAATAGGCCTGTTGAAGAGGAAGTGGTAGACAAGGATAGAATCCTCCAGCAGAAAGAGGCTGAGGTAAGAGGAACTTTCTAAAACTTGTTCTTTAATATAACATGCTATGTTCCAATTTCAGCTTTCTGCCTCAGCTGCTGCCTGTGGCAGGTAGGGTTGGAGTTATGCAGAATGACAGACCTAACCTGACCATACAAGTTGCCCTTACAGTGTTTTGTTTAGTCACTTGCAGTGTGGATGGGAGATGGTGTGTGCACTCTTGGTTGTAGGCAGAATGTTTATCACGTCCTGTTTGGGTGCTCATTTTCCATAAGGATATTTGCTATTTTAAGTATTGAAATCAATTTATGTTTGTCAACTGCACATGCAGCGTGCTGTGGTGGGATAGACCAACAGTCTCATGTCATTTCAGATGTGTAGGTGCTTACTGCAAGCACATTACCAATAAAGTTATTCTTATGTCTTGTGTACATGGAGTTGAAATAGGCTCTCGAGTCTTAAAAATGCCGTAGTGTAATTAATACACGTGTTTTTTCATCTTAACCTTGACTTAAATCATAGTATTTTTGTTGCACCTGTCAGTTTATGGATTTGGTGTTTTCAAACTCCAATTTCTCACTCTGGTTCCAAGTTATTGCTAGGCCTTTTAACTTAGTATTTTTATGTTGAATTTCTAAAGACTCAGAAATTTTTAGTCTGATATTTCAATTCTAGCAGTACGCTGCCAGTGCTTATACTGCTTGCAGTGTGAAAACTGAGGACTTGCTGCCATTTGCAAGATAATGGGTTTTCTTCTCTTTATCCTTCTTCTATCCAATTCAGCTTGGATCCACATCCAAAACTGCAGGAAAGCACGACTGGAAAGATCATTCCACATGTGCAGTGATTTGGAATAAAAAAATAAAAAACTACAAGCAGTGTTGTGTGTTTCTGAGGTGGAAGATTGACTCCCATACATGGAAATTTTTGAAATTTACTTTGGTCTGTGCGTTTCCTTTTTCCCTTATAGCATCCATATTTAAAAATAGCTAACCCTGGTTTGCTATTGGCTAACCCTGGCATGCTGATATAAATAGCAAAAAATTTTCCTAAAAGGAAATGCAGAAGCAGCTGATTATCATCATAATTAGTAGTTAATAATATGAATAACTGGAGATTGAGCGAGCTGCATATTTATCACTATATAATTGCATTTCAGCAGCATAAGCACACTTGATAGCTGTGCACATACAAGAGTGGAACTTCTGCAAATGTTCTGTACACAAATTAACTGCCTCCCACTTACTGGGGCATGTACAAAGCAACAGGAGCCCATCAGCTGATAGCCAGCAGTACTGAATGCTTCCAAAAAGTCAAGAGTATTTTTTGAAAGTGTTTTTTTTTGTTTTTCTATTTTTCCTTAATGATTCCTAGCAGACAAGCAGACTTAAAGAATTTAAGTCATAACTATTTCTCCTGTTTTTTGAACTATGTAAATTGTACATGCCTAGTAGTTAAGTAAAATCTTGGATATCCTTGTAGAACTATTTGTTACAAGACTTATGTCTGAAAAAATATTTTCCCTGGGAATTGTTTATATGACAGGCACTGCATACATACATACATATATATTTTTTTTTTCTATTTATGCATTAACTCAGAGTGGTCAAAATAGACCAGTATATAAATATGTAAGGCGTCTTTTATATAACATGGCTAAAGGGATGAAATTTTGAATTTCTCGGGGGACAGTCTTTGAGAGTTCCCTCTGGGGCTAATCATCTCTGAATAATTGCTGGTGAAGTTGCAGGGGATTAGGTTAGAACTTGAAAAAACAAATACATTTTTAACTTCTGCATTCTATTGTTCCAAAGAGATCAAGAGGCTTTGCTGAATCTTCTGTTGATAAGCTGGTATGAAGTCCCTTCATCTCCAAATCATCCCTAAGGTTCAGACTGGGAAAAAAATCTGTGGAGGAAAGAGGCACAGAGGAAATGGGCTTGCATTCCATGGCCTTCACAGAGAAAACAAATATCCATTTCCCCTCCTGTTCTGCATTCCCATCAGTAACGGTGCTTGTTGTTCTATTTACAGTTTTGTGAGGTTTATATAACCTTGGAAGGAATGAATGCTTGAACTAGTGCCAGGATCATCTTTATCAAGGCATCACTTTTGCTAAATGGTCTTTTATTATGCCAAAGGATGTGGTCCCCAGTTCAGCCAATTAGGAATTGCTAATCTGTCATTTTGGATTTATTGCTTAGTCTGATTGTGCTTTTGCTCATTTGCAAGTTATGATCTGTTTTTTAGAGCTGGAAAATGAAAACAGGCATAAAGATATTCTTGTTCCTTATTGTAAATATGATGCAGAACAGATTATTTTGATGTTGTGGTATAAGTGGGCACAAACTTAGTTTGTAGTTTTGTGCCCATATTTTTCCTATTCTGAAGACATCTTGTTAACAAAAACCTTTCAAGGTTTTGAGAGGTAGTACTTCCAGAAAAGTGTTAGGGCTGTGATTACAAGAAAACAGCAAGGAATAAACTCCTCTGGGTTTCTCTAGTGAGCTACCCTGAGACTGGGCAAATCTCTCCACACTTCTGTTTTCAGTGGAGTTGGTTAGCAGTGGGCTGTATATAGTAGAATGAACACAATGTTGAACTTATTTTCTCTCTGTCCTTCCACTTTGTGGACATGGGAGACCCTTTGGCAGATGAGATAAAGAGTCTTGGGCTAGTGGGGAAGTCAGGAGAGGGAACAGCAGTGGGGCTGCCAGGCTGGGGCCAGCAGTGGTCCTGTGGGAAGTGAGGATGGGACCAATGTGTGCAGGTAACTGCCTGCTGCTGCTGCTGGAGTTTAGGAAGGCATTGTGTTGAAAGATAAGGAGCCAACTTTTATGGGAAGAGACAGCATGACTGCTGATGAAGACCTGCAGACCTGAGGGAAATAAAAACAGGTCTGAAGACTAATTTATTTTGTGGGATGTTACTGCACGGTGCAGGGGGTAGAATGCTTCAGCCTAGCTTTCTGTGTGCAGTCTTGGTCCTGGAGAACTTCCTAAGAAGAAAACCCCAATTAGCAATGGGAATCCCTGAGGAATTATAATGAAAAAGCTTTTTTTTTTTTTTAGTTGGCTTTTTTGGGTCATTTTTAGCTGTTTTTTGAAGGAACAGTGCATGCTGGTCATGTACTGCAATGGCTGTGGCCAGAGTGACTTCTGTTCTTTGTCAGCATGTCCTGTGGAAGACATTTATCTCAATGGTAGCCCCATTTCCAGTTTATCAGGAGTATTTTTCTTGTCTTCACTTAAAAAAAAATGTATTCTTTGGTATTGGAAGTATTTTTAATCCAAAGAACTCTTATGGGAACATTCACTAGAAAACTTCACTGTCTGCAGTTTCCATCTTGCCCTATGCTTGCAGCCTCTTCACTTATGCCTTTCTTATGTAAAGGCATGGGCAGAAATAATCAGACTTGATGGGGGCAAACATATCAGTAGGAAGTAAATACTGTTTGTTTCTTAATACTTCTGCTGTGGTACCTGCATGTTGGTCATTGAGAAGCCGTTCATGTTGGTTAAACAGCAGCAGTGTTTGTTGGTATTGTGATGCCATTCTGTGGGTACAGCAGAGCTGTGTGTCTGTGGTTTCTGTTAAGGCCATGGGAGCTATTAAGGAGATGTATGGTTCACTTCTAACTCTGTAACCTTAGCTCTCATTTTAAATGTTTGTTTCCTTTATGGTTTGCTGCAGTAGTTGCATGATTGTTTGAACTAAATTGTAGACCTAAGTAAACTAAGGGGCATTTATACCAAGGTTACATTTATTCTTTTGCCTTTTGTTATCTGAGGATTCACAGGAATTATTTGTTTTAACAGATTTCCAAACATTGTTTCCTAGCTTCCTTTTCGTGATGTGCATTGGCCCTATGCTGTCATATTGTAGCATCTGTTCTTTAGGAGGATGAACACAAATATATCAGTGCTGCTCTTGCAAGTGAGAGGACTTGCTGCTGAGCAAGAACAAAGTCATTTTCTGCCCTTGATGCTTGCAGTCCCCAACAGCAGATGTTGACATGATATCAATTTCAGTCTTTGGTGTGATTCTTTTACACTCTCCTTTATTAAGAGCAGAGGTTTTTCTGTCTATTCAGTAGATCCAGTAAGGTGAATGTGAGGTGGTTTTGGTTTGTAGTGTAATGTGGAGGAACAGTTCTTGTGTCCTGTCCTCTACTTGAAGAGGAACTGTTGAAGAGACTGCATGGTTACCACTTGAGTACAATACAACTTGATTCTCTTTTTTTAGTTTTACAACAATGTGCCTAGTTTTTTCACAGGCCTTGTGCCTGAAAGTTTTTCTACTGAATTACTCTTAAATAACTTCAGAGACTTGCCATTTCTTGCCTAATGAAAAAGACTGAGACTTCAAAAACACCACATGAGTATGGAAAAGGAAAATCTGTTACAATCTTAACGTTAGAGCAGAGTAGGTTTCCTGGGGCTTTTGTGCTACCTTATATTTGTGTCATATGCAGCGTCTGATTTATTTTGTGCTATGGGCATATTTTTATCAGTTAAAGTTAAGAAAATACAATTCTTGGTGCTGTATTTAAGTCTTAAAATATGATGTTGGCTATTTGCAGAATTCTGCATTTGAGCAATCACCATAATACGTGTGCAGCATTATCTCCCCCTGTGATTACTGAATGGTTTCTATTTTGGGAATGTTTCATGGCTCAGTTTGGAGAGCTCTTGGGAAAGCTCAAGTAGGAGAGCTTCCAAAAAGCTAGTTTTATTCTGATGGTAAATCTGCAGAGAGGCGGTTCAAAAGACCAGGTGTCTTACATTTTTACAAGTTGATCTTAGAAGCTTTTCGTTTTTCTTGTATCATGAAATCAGTGCAGCACTCATTTTGGGAACTTTCTGCTTTTTTTTCCTCCTTCCTGCAGCGATATGCCATCTTCTTGATCAGAAGCTTTTTGTTTTAAGTACTTAGCAGAAAGAAGTAGATGGGTTTATAATAACCCTCACAGATTAAGCTGTATCTCATGCTGTTCCTGTGTGAATCTCCTTTTGTCAGAGGCCATCTCTGCAGCAGTCACAGGAACCTGAATTAGCCTCTCCTGAACCCTGTGCTGCTGCAGCAACAGGATAAGTACATAAGCCACCGAGTTTTAGGCAAGCTCTGGTACTGCTGGCTGTGCTGCAATCTTTTTTACTCTTTAGTTAATAATCTTCCATTTCTTGCTCTTCCCTAAATCTGTAACTGAGAGCAGGCAAGCAAAAGTGATGTAGGCACCTGCAATTAGTTTTTCTTGTTCTGTGATGTTTCTTTCAGTTTGGTTTCTTTAAACAAAACAACAGATCAACACCACATGTGTGTATTCAAACATTTGTCTCAGATTCTTTTGTATTGAAGCTGGTGGAGTAAGTATCACAATACTTAAAGTGATTGACTGTATTAAAATAGAGTATAATTGGTTAGACAGTGTGCTTTTTCAGTTAGTTTCCCCCTGAAAATAAATGAAAGCAGTTCTCTACATAATAATAATAAAAAAACTTGCTGTACATGCCTTAGATTTTTACATGATCTCTGGTTTGAGGTGGACTTGTAGGTTATAAATGTGCATGGGAATAGCAGCCCATTTCCTTCCCACTTTGTGGAAATAGGGCTCTTGTAGTTCTGTATGTGGAGCTTCCCCACCTGCATTTGGAAGGAAGTACCCAGTCATTTGTAAAGCAAATTAGAGGTATTTGCATGTATACTTTGAAAATTTGTATTTGTGTTCTTTCTTCTGTCTTAGGAACATTTGTTCTGATTAATATTTTTAATGGAAAAAACAACCAGCAACAAAGCATTATATATAAGTGGCCTTCTATGAGATGGAAACTAACTTTTAAGTGTTATAAGAAAATGCCTTAAGAAAACAGTTATTTCCAAGAAAAGTAATTGTTTAGATGTAAAAAATATTGCTGCTTAATATGTTTAGTCTGGCTTTCCAAATTTTATAAACATATTTCCGTTTCTCTTTTGAAATAGTTTTTAAATCTTGTTTTCATGTTTGGCTGTTACTGCTCCTAAAAGTTTGCAGAGTTCTCTGATAGTCACAGGATGAGTGTTCCTACATGATCTTATGCTTTGAGCACCTGTATCAGAACAAAACTGCTTCAGCTCACTCAGCTGTAGCTCTATGCACATCTGAAGGACATGCTTTCCTTATTGTGGGTTGAATGTTGATTCACAGGTCTGCAATCCTAGCTAGCTTCAAAAGATTTGGATTCTACTGCTTAATTTTCATTAGAAGTATTCTTACAATTTCTTTTGGGAAAGTTAGATGTACTGAACTGAAGAATATGAAATGGAGAAAAACAAAATATTCAGTTATATGAATTACTGAACATTTCATTTTGTGAAGAGGAAAATAGGATCTGTGTTCTACTATGGGAAAAAAAATAGTTTTAAGGTTTCCTGGATTTTTGGGCTTCTCATGAAATGGTTGTAAACACTTGGGTGTCTCTCTCTTCCAGCTGCGCCGCATGCAGGAGATGATTGCTCAGATGCAAGCCCAGATGAGGATGAAGCCTGGTGATGACTAAGGTGCTTAACATCTGGATGCATCAGGTATTGCTTTTCTGACTTGTTTTCACCTCTTACATAAGATTTTGGCAATGATTGTTGTTAATTTTGCACTTTGGGGTTGCATTCACTGTACTTAACAGGAAAAGAAAGTGATATCATGAGTAGACTAGAGAAGATATATGCCAGTGTTGCCTTCCAGCTGTTTTTAAGACCTATAAATCCTTCTCTTCAGTGCCTTAATTTTGGATCATCAGGCTTTGCTTCTCTTAGCACAGGCTACTCAGAAAGTTAATATGATATGTAAACAAAAGTTAGAGTGTTTTGGAATATGTAGGCTGCTGAGTTTTTAACAGTTTTCTCAAAGAGCCAGACAGAATTTTGGTCAGGTGTACTGAATACAGACTCCCTTGATGATATGTGTGATGTGTTAGAGGAGATCAGAGTGAGTGAAGAAAAAAATTCCTGTAGCACATACTCATTCTTTCTTCTGGTAGAATTTTTCTTTTAAATGAACAAAATAATGGAAGGATATGAGGGGTCTTGTTGCTTAATACTTCAGTTTAATACTCTAGTTGTGATTGCTGGTCTTGTGGAATGTAAAGCTTGAATAAAATGGATTATATTATCCCTTATGACCTTGTGTCAGCTGCCAACATTCCAAGCCTAAAATAAGGAGATTTTTTTGTTGTCTTTATTTGAACCTTCAGTCTTCCTGTTTACATAAAAAGAAGAAAAAAATAATTAAGAAATAAACTTATTCACTGGATTCTTAAGCAGTAGTTGATGATTTTACTGGTATGTGCACTGCTATCTTTGAGTGAAGTACTTTAGGGGAAAAAAAGTAATTCAGTCTCAGGTTTCTTACTGTTGCAGATAGAGGAGTCTTCACATCATGTCTTCCAACTTCCATACTAAGATATGTTTTTCCAGAGCTGAAAACCTAAACACTGAGGATAATTTTGTGGCTAACCACACGGTATATGTGATAGCAGTGTCTGACAGAAAGCTCTCATTCCCTGGCCAGGAGCTGGTCATTTTGCAGCCTGTTCAATATTGTTAAATACTATAGTCTGAATTGAAGGTTCCAAGTTTTCACTGTGACTCTGTTGTCATGTGGCCAAATTCTTACCACTTGTGGAAATGGTTATTTGGTGTAGGAGAGCTTTTTTAGTGTAAATGATTGTCACTGGTTTTTTGCTAAGGAGCTCAGTTCTTTGTAGGAGTTAGAAATCATGTTTAATCACATGACACCTTCAAACTGATACTCAATAAGGAAAAAACACCATAAATCCTCCCTTGTCCACAGTTGATGGACAGAGCAGAGGATTGTCCACAGTTGGCAGAGCAGAGGATGGCAAGGAGTAAAAATATATTCAGAGTTCTTTCCTCAGTTCCTAGATGCTGGCTTTGCTGTGAAATCAGTATCTGGGGGCTGTTGGGATGTAGTATTTCCACTAATGCTTAGCCAGAAATGGCCCTAGATCCCCTGTGTTTCACAGCTTCTGGCAATAGTGGATATAATCTTTATAAAAGGGAACTGGAGCATGGTTTGTCCTAGGCTGAATTTGCAGCCATGGCTACGTAAGTAAACAGAATTCTGAGCGTGCTCATGTCTGTCCAAGGGAGATGTTCTTCTGCAGATTCCTCACACTGCTGATCTGGAGTGCAGCTTGGACCACTCTGTATATTAAGCAGGAGACTTTGCAGATTTAACTGAGTGTTCCCATGATCTTGTTGTGATTTGAACTAAATCTTGAGGTCAAGTTAATTGGGCTGAAATACTGAGTATGGATGATTTTGAGAAGGATTTGAATGAGATCCTCATACATGGAGGTCCTGATGTTACTTTGGAATTTGCTAGGCTACATTTCTGCAGCTGCTGTGGAAATCATGCTTGACAGATTGCTCTCAGAAAAGACTTTTGAACTTCTGATTTTGTTAGCCTTGAGACAGAGAGAGACTGATTTTTAGTGTAATTTATTGACCAGTATGCAGTCAGAACTGCAGATGCAGTCCTCCTAAACCAGGGTGTTGCTGTATGATCCTGTCAGCACGTGGAAGGGAACCCTCATCCAGAGCTTAGCCTCAGGGAAGTTTCTCTCATGCATGTTAACTGACTGCAACTTAGGAGGAGTGATGAGTTCAACCTCCACCATTCCCATTAGATTTATTTGCTGTATTTTATTCAAATCACTATTTCTAGAGAAACCAGGAAACTTGGAATTCACACATTGGTTAACAGAACCAAACTGACAACAAATTTAAATGTAGTTGGTATTAATCTTTTTGTTCTATCACAGTTTATCTTGAACATCTCTCAGGTTCTAGTTTTATGAGAACTTTAAAGGATCACCTGTGCTACTGAAAGCACAGTCTCTCCTCCCATTGCTCTTTTGCACCCTTACTTTGTGCTGAGAAAAATATGTGCCTTTATAAACAGAGTTTATGTAAAAAGTAATATTTTCACTCTTTTTATTTTGGATACATACCTAGTTTTTGTATTTTCTTCAAAAGTCTCTTAAAATATTTCCCCCTATATAAAGCACAGATATGCAGATGTTTTCAGGTATTTTGGGAAAAGTAGAGTGTGGTATGCTATGAAGACCTTCATAGGTAAGAGCTAGAGAGTAAACAGTAGGGTAGTGAAATGTGTTAATACTTCAAATATGTGAAATACCCACTTCTGATTTCATTTGTATTTTGGGGTGGGGAGGAGATTGCCAAATGCTTTGGGGTTTTCTAGCAGGAGCATTGCATAATGATTAAAAAGTGCAAAACTCAAATCCTTGCCAAAACCACTGACAAGTCTGTGTTACCAGAAAGTGCTACACAGATGAGATGACTGGAAGATCTGGTTTGCCTCATCCCTTTTGAATAGGACCATCTTAAGAGGTTTTATGGAAAGAGCAAAGGAAGAATTCACTTCAAGCAGTTTCCTTTACTTTCAAGGCTGGAGTAAGAGAAGAATAAGGGGAGTGATAAAAGCAAAGATTAGATGCAGGGAATACCTTCAAAGTTTCCAAAGAGGGCAGACAGATTTCTTGCTCTGGAGAAGTAGAATCCTGAAAGGAAATAAAGATGAATGCTGGTGGAGACTTGGTTAGAGGTAAGAAAGGAGGATGATTTTGGCACACTGGTCATTCCTGTTTCCAACTGCAGTTTCTGACAAAAGCCTGTGAGAACAGATTGTGGTGATTAAGATCTTTTGAGTGCAGCCCTGACAAAGGTGTGTTGACCTACCCTTTTGTCTCTTTCCTCTAAACATTTAATAGCTTCTGTGTGCAACTAGTGCAAGTGGAACAGGCAATGAGAGCACAGCTAGACACAGAATATTCTTAGAAAAAGAAGTCACAAATTTTTCCCCTGACTTTTGATATACTCACCCTACTAATCTTGCTCGGATGTTTTTGTAAAAAACAAGACACTGATATAGGACCTTATTGGTTCTTATATTTGACAGCTCATATGAAGGATTGAAGAGAAAGATGGAAGGGTAGAATAAGGTAGCAAAACCTGAAACAGGTTTTGTTTTATTTGGGTGCTCAAATATGAAATGCTTTTGAAATAAGCCTGCAGTTACTCCAATAGCATATTTACTAGTTTCTGAACTTGTCCATCACAGATGAGCAATTATTGTGAGAAGCTGGAATAATTGTATGAAGTAAAATGGTTATTGGTGGATATTTCTTCCCTTTCAGTCTCTGTTTCTCCAAGTGTATCTCTTTGCAATCTGTTTTCCTCTTGTTATTCTTACAAATCTGGTTTGTCTGTCTTCACTCAGTTTCAAGATCGTACTGGGAAATCAGTAACAGAAGCCAGGCTGTGGAACGCTAATACAGCCATCTGGAAATGTAGTTATAGTTAGGGAAATATGTTCAGACAAAAAAGAAACCCAAGCATCTTGCACTTAAAATATCTGTAGGATGTTGAAAATTCTTTTAGTATAGCTTGTGATTTCCACAAGTATTTTAAAGCCACCTGGACACATTAACACTGTTCTGGTTCTTGATAAGAAAGTGCTAAAGACACCAAACAGCTCCTTCTTTCTACCAATGAATTGACATCATTTAACAGGACAACACAAAACACTGTCATAGCAACCAGCCTTCTAAAACGATGCTGCTGAATGCTGAATTGATCTGATGAGAATTGTCATTTGAGGAAGTAGAAATGATGTTATAGTTTTTTGGCAGCTGAAATTGAGAGCCTAGAAAATGTGAAGCTTGGGCAAATTTGTAGCATTTCGAGCAGCTGCCTGGCACTGCCAGTAGATGTTTCTCTGGCTAGAAAGTAGACCATGAGAATGCTGTCAGTGTCCAGCTCTCCTCAGCTCTTCTGACTGGAGTTGTTCAGCAAACCCTGCATTAATGAGCTGGCACAAGTTTTTTCACCTTTATAGAACAGATTTCTATTGGAAATTGTATGGTGTCATGGGGAACCTTAAAATGTGTCAGGGTTACTTTTTCCTAAAGAAACAGAGGAACATTGCTAATTTTGAAGCTTGGATCCTGGTATGTAGATTATCACCCTGTGATTATCACCCCTATTAACATATTTAACTGATGAGCATTGGTAATCACTTTAAATGCCAATTTTGAAACTTACTGTGAATGCAGCTGATGATGTTTGCTGTGGTGAAATGTGAGGTCTCACTACAGAGTAGCAGAGGAAAGGGAACAAACTTGAAGCAGTGAAGTGAACAGCAGGTGACTGAAACACCAGAAAACCAAAATGTTTGGGGTGTGGTGACGAAATGAGTCAAAACTGACAGCAGAGCACTGATGTCCTGCAGTACTCCTCTGCCTTTTGGAAAGATGCCATTTCTCAAAGTTCTTGCTACTGATGGGACACTCAAAGGGCCATAGGTATAGCATAAAATGGGTGCTATTTGAAGAAAAACAATTGCTGTGAGTGAGAAATGTAACTGCTTAACAAACAGATTTCTCTCATTTGGAGTTGAGAAGTGAACACAGGTGTCAAGTCGCCCTGCATTGTAGAGATGTTCTTGGAAGAGCTGAGGGGGAGACAAAACCATTTCCTTTACAAAGTGTTCAAAGTCTTCACAAGTACAGGATTCTGAGCTATGTGACCACATGAGCAGGGTGCAGGTGTAGGTAGTACTTGCTAGTTATGCTACTTACTGAGAGAGTTCTCTTTTAATGGCACGCTGGAGAAATATCCTCTTTGTTCAATGATGGTATGAACTCACATTGCAGAAGGAGGCATTTGTTAACTCTGTGTGTTGGTGAAATGAGTGTGGGGAACTATTAGATTGGCCCAATAAAGCTGGAGGTCAAACTTGTCAAGAATAGTATCAACCTAATTGTATAATAAAATATTGCCTTACAAGGAGATGAGGAGGAGTGAGCAGTGAAATGAATCCATGTTAAAAGTACACAAATGTACTTTGCACAAGTGTGTTCTATGAGCTTATAAAATGTGAGTATTGTGTAGCTAATGCTGCTGACATAAATGCACAGCTGTGCTTAGAACCCAAGCCTTCATGTTTATTGGAAATTCCAGTGTTTCTGTGAGTCTGAAACATGAATTACAGTTTCTTCTTGAGGTATCTTCTATAACAGATTAGAGCTGGGCAGGCAGTGGCAGAAACTAAGTTTTCAAACTCTAGCAGTGTAGCACAACAGGTTGATTTTTAATTTGAATATTGAATTTGCTTAGCAATTTATGGACTCTGGCTTTAGAGCCTTATTGCTAGCTTGCTTGTTTTAGTTATTATTAGAACGATGGGCTCCTTAAAATGAGAAAGAATTGTGTATTGAACAGAACTCCCACAGTGAGAATGGCAGAGAGCAAAGCTCATTACTCCTTATCCCCACTGTAGTCTGGATGAGTGTTACAGTGTATTTTACAAGTAAGTTGGCACAACAGCGTGTTCTAGGATATTTCTATTTTTCCCATCCAAATGAGCATTTAGAGTAAGCTAACTTTTTCTGTCAGGAATGAGTATTTTTGAGACTGGAGGATTTGAGGTGTTTCCCCTGAGTTCCAAAACTGACACAACTTCTTAAGCAGGATCCAGCTTCCAGGGAAAGCTGGGATTCTGCTTTCTTTGTAGCAGCCTTTTTTGATTGGCAAGTAACTGGATAGTTATTTTTGAAATTACTGACCGGTATCCCTTTTTTTCAGCCACGGGAACGCTGCTGTAGGAATGCTTGAAAAAATGTCTGCTTTCCTGCTTTACCTTAGCTGTGGTGGTGCATGATGTCGAGCTTGCTGCCTACTTCTAGCCCTGTTTAGCTGAGTGGCTGTTTCCCTCAGCAGCAATAGTGCTTCACAGAGCAGGCCAAGGTCGATGTGCTGAGTGCAGGACTGTTGAGAGGAGCTGTGACGCTCTCCTTGTGTTCTTGCAGGCTGAGTTGGGGTGGGTATGGGTGCCTAAGAAACTACATAGCTAAAAATAACTTCTCATTTATAAGCTCTTATTGGACCTTTGTGATAAATATTTGGGACCAAACTGCTCTGCTGATCTAGTTGTAATGCAGGTCCCTGTGCTGCAGGAACTGAAACTCCCTCTTCCCTGGATTATGCTGCTTTGCTTGGAGGGGCTCTGACTGCCCCTAGTGCTCTGACAGCTCTGAGAGTTTGTCCTTTCTAATGCTCTGTTTTCCACTTTTGTTCCCAGCAGCATACGGTTCTCTAAGTGGATGGGTGCTCTCTTTTCTTTGCCCGAGTGGTAACGTTCAAATGCAAAAGCTGGATGCTACAGACCAAGATCTGCGTTAAAACAAACACAAAGTCTGAAGATCGTGTTGTAAAACTGCTTGTTTTATATACTCAATGTTATTCAACTTATAGTGTATCTTTTTTGATTCTTTTGGTAACACTGTCTTCATACTTACCAGTGTGGTTTTATTATCTTTCCTATACCTTTTTATTCAGAAACTGCCAAGAGTACACTGTTTGGACTAGTCATTGTGGTGGGTTTAAGGAATTAATCATTTATCTGCTAGGTTGTTCTGAACGGTTTCGTGGTTAATACTAAGACTTTGTGGCCTGTTTACAGTAATGTATGTCTGTTTGCACAGTATTATAACCTTCACCTGCCATTTTAGGTTATTATGTATCGTATCAGATTTTCAGAACCTTCTCTGTGCTTTTGTTGCTTTTGAAGCTTCCTCTCTGGTGATTTGCATTTGTGTGATATATGAGAAAATGTACGAAACGTCAATGATTCACCAGTGATTGGAAAAAGCTGACTTCTCTAAATCTCCGTGCCTTAACACACCATAAACACTCCACACACCAACAACTTGTGTGGATACCTCTGGAGGTTTGGCTTCAGGTCTCTAGTATTGATGGCAAAAATTTGTCACAGGCATTTCTATCTGTCAGCTGAGCAATGGCATGTACTGATTTTTTATATATACCATAGCACTACTTTTCATTGAAGTTTTGTAATAAATTGTATGAATGTGGAAAACGTTGATTTTCTTTTTGGGGTGGTTTTTCTTGTTTTATTTTATTTTGCCTTTTCAAGCTAATGTATGAAATGCTGTAATAATGGCATTGTGCACAGTGCGTATTCAAAGCAATTGTGATGTTTATCCTGGGGTATTGAAGGTGTTTTCTAAAATTTGTCTACCTGCAAACTGCTTTGGTTTCATTTCAAAACAACTTTAAAAGTGTTCTACCTATAAGTTAGGTAGCAAAACTTCACATCTACTATCTTCTGAAGTTTATTAGGCACCTACTGATGTCTTTAGGTGGATGAATATCTTGGAAAATCTGATCACACACCTTGCTTTGTAAGTTCATTAATGTTGTTATGTCACTGCTGAGTTACAGCGCTCTCTTCTACATGTTTTTGTAGTCTTTTGTGCTTTATATATGCACAAATGTAAATTACTTTCCAAATATGGGATTGAGACACTTTGTCTTCTGTTCTAAATTGGAGTGTCTTTCATGTAATGATTACCCCTAATTTTGCTGTCTAGCAATGAGTGTTTAATCAGGACAGGATTTACAAATGATTGGCATCACTGGGATGCATATTTGGCTTGCTTGGAGTTGAACTGCATAAAATGGATGTTACATTGTTACTTCAGTGGCTGCTATAATGAAGTTGAAAGAAGAAATGGAATGACACATTTGCATTCACACAAATTTTCTACCAGTTTTATGAAGATTTGAATTTAACCATGTCTGTCCAGAGGGCCAAGGTGAGAGATTTAATGGCAAACTTTTTCTCATAATTTGGTTGCTGTTTTGCACCTTTCTTGTTGTTTTTCTTCCAGGATTTTGCGTCATATTTTGCAACGCTCTTAATTATGTGCTGTCCGTTTGTGCTTGTGAAAGTCAGGACAGCCACGCCCCTCCTGAGGAGCCCAGACTTCAGTTGGAGACCTTAGTTACAAGCCAGATTAGCTCTCTGAGCAAAGGTGGCATGACAGCTTTGCCTTTCAAAGCCAGCTAGAACAATGGAGAAGCAGACTATCAAAAGCATCTAGTCTTTAATTTTATTAAAAACAGAGGAGTTTCTTCTCTCTCTCTTTAAAGCAAGGCACCTAAATTCACTGTCACAGTTCTTTTGTGGGAAGCCTCAGTGAAAAGATTTTTACTTGGGGATACTGAGTACCGATTGATAGTCTGTACTTTCTTTGAGTTTGTGGATTCCAGATGGAGCATTTTGGCTCAAAATTTGAGATCTATTTTAGTAATTGTCCAAGAAGGGCTTGTAGGGTGGCTGATTCCATATGTGAGCACTTTCTTTCAATGTAGGGTTTTTTTTAATGCTTTCTACCACTTCTTTGATGTTGACTGATGTTAGTTTTCAGTTTCATTTGAACTTGGGTTTGTTAAAATACTTAACAGCTTACTGGGGGAACATATAGTTGTTAAGCCAAGTCTTTGTACTGTGGAGCTCTCTGGGTAGAGGTCACTGGTTAGAGCCTGCTTTCTGACTTGGCATTTCAACTCCCATGGGTGTTGGCAGTGCCAGGGCCTTGGAAGACAAGTCCCTGTCTCTGAATTTCATCCTGGCCTTCTCCAGACTGACTTTTCCAGCACTGGGACAAAGTGCCCACATGTAACTTTTTTAATGACTGTTCATCAGGATCAAAGAGCATTTGACTGAAGTCCTTTCAGTCTTCATTAGTTTTAAAACACTGTGGCAGGCTATAATACAACTCATGAACGGCTGATTTGCTCGTTGGTGCCTTTAATTGTGGTGCACAGTCTCTAATGGTCTGTGGCTTTCTAACATTTAAAAACAAGGAAATTTCCTGACAATTACGTGATTTATTTTTTTCTGATGCTTTGAATCAATGGCTAAAAGTGAACTCAGGGTGAGCTAATGTGGTTTTAAAATGTATGTGCCTTGGAAGTGTCTCCTTGTTTTCTTATGAGGGATGTTTTGAATGAGAAGGTGGAAGAAATGCCAAGATAAATGCTGTGATGACTGCAAGGATATGAAAAGTTGATATTGTGGCATCAGTGTCAGATTTGTTCCTAGGCAGGGCAGTGCCCTTCAGTTATGCAGCCATCACCCTGCCAAGCTTATCCTGTCCTGTATTCGGAAGACTTTCAGGTCTGATAATTTCCCTGTCTTCGAAATGGGGAAGACATGACCCCTCCCTGCAGTCATGGAAGTCAGGGTGTCCTTAGTCTTCACACCCCATTCTCCTTCCTTCTCTATTGTTGAGTTTTCTATGAGTTGTTCTCATGTCATGTGCAACTGCTGCTTTTCATTTAAGTTCTCTTGCCTCGTCTTAGAGTTACACTGACAGCTTTTAGCTAAAATAACTTCTCGTATAACATCTTTAAAATTTTCTAATGGAAACAGAGCACACATTCCTACTTCACACAGCATGGTTGCAGTATGATTCAGGACTTCCCACTGTATTTTGAGATGCTAAATCTGGAAACACATTTCCTATTTATTCCATTCGTGTTTGGGTTTTGTATTTTTTTTCAGTACTGTATTCCTCCTTCTCGGAGCCGTGTTTCTGTTCGAGAGCAGGGAGCGCTGCCTTTTTTAGTGTTTAAACCTTCAGGGAGGCGCAGCCTTCCCGGGTCCGGCTGGCTGCGGGGGTTATCCCTGCCCCTCGGCCCGGCCCGGGGCTGTGTTCGCCAGGCCCGGGGCGGGGCTGGAGGGGGGCATCGCTCCGGTGCTCCGGCCGGCGGTCCCGCGGCGCGGCTGTCACCCGGCGGGGGCGGGCCCGGNGACGCGCGGCCGCTCCGCCCCGCGGCCCGGCGCGTCCCTCTCGCCTCACTCTCTCTCCTTTTCTCTCCCCGCTGCCGGTCCCCCCCGCGGGCATCCCGCCCTGGCCGCGCCGCCCCGCAGAGGAGAAGCAGGTAGGTAGCAGCAGGGCTCCCGCCGGGCACGGCTCTCCGCGGGGGTGCGGCAGCTACCTGGGCGCAGCGGCGGCTTGGCTGCGTTCATCCGGGAAATAGGCGCTTTGCCTGCCGCATCCCCCCCGGGTTTTGGCTCGGGTTTCTTTTTTGTCGCTGCCTTTGGGTGTGTCGAGCGCGTTCGGATGGAGAAAGGCGGCGCGGGGATGGCAGAGGCGTTTGGGTATTGGGAGCACGTCTCGCATCCCTCTCCCCTCCGCAGCACAGATGCGCAGACACAGCCCCGGTCCTGCCGCTCCTTGGTGCTTCAGCCGAGCGGCACCTCGCAGGAGGCCAGGATTTGGGTGTTAGGAAACATCTGTTTTGCTTTGCAAAGCTAATAGCTATTTGGAGACATGCCTTTGAGTCCTGGAGAGAGAGGAGGGGTGATGCAATCAGATGACATCGACAGGTTTTTTTGTTGTCTGCTTGGTATTTGGAGAGATTTAGGATGTTTGAAAAGAAGAGGAATCCTCCTCTGCAAAGCTTGAATGCTTAGGTAAGGGGTTATCAGGGTCCTGTGTGTTCCTCAGCATCCATCATCGTGATATAGGGAAAGTGTGCTGTAAATGGAAGAGCCTTTCTGTCTCACAAGGGTGGGGATGGAGGTGATGGTTAACACAGCAGAGCAGTGTATAGGAAGAATCTCACCCATTCCCAGCCTGGCTTACACTTGCCTTTGGGTCCAGTCTTTCTCTGAGGCTCCAATTCTGTATGAAGCAAACACCTTGCCTGCTAAGACCCTAGAACTGCACAGCCTTTTCGGGCCACAGAAGAGCAAAATAGCTTTGTAGCAGCTTGGGTATTCACCTGGCCATGGCAAGAGATGGTTTTTCCCCATATAATGCAGACTTGGCACTGTGCATTTTTGTGAGCCGCTGATCACAGTGATGAGAAGAACAGAGTAGTCTAGGGGTAATAGGATAATAGGATCACCAGATGCATTTTTTCTAAGGTACTTGAAATTTTGTAATTATTTGTGAATATTGCAAGTAATTCATGTTTTATTTCTGGATGAAAACAATCCAGAATATGTTCTGACACTGCAGAACATCTAGCGTAAGCTGTGAAGTGGAGAGCTTTGT